>CAIGRF010379857.1:20577-56271 GCA_903798235.1 Fraxinus ornus | reverse complement strand
TCATGAATGCTTGCTACCATCTGAATGACGCCAGTAGTTTCTTAGTTTTTAAATTTTAAAAACATAAGGGCATTGCTATGATGCTGATCTCTACTCGCAAATCTTGGTTAATTCTTTCTTGTTAAACTACAATTTTATGGCAAGAAAATATCAGATCTCTACAACCATCACTGCCAATTCCATAAGTGCGATTGAGAAGTATACTGTATACTATATATAGTTCTACACTACTTCTACTGGATCAATAATCTTGTTATTCAACTATGCAAAACTGTGATTATTTGCAGCTGCAACTGTTTTCCCAAAGGTTGAAGTTTGTTGTGATTCAAATTAATACATTGGTCCATAGATAAAAGTTTGATGCAACCGTGGGACAATTGAATTTCAGCTTTCAAAGGGATGGCCAGCTTGTTTTCACAGCCCGAGGATACTAACGGAAAAAAGGATCCTGGACCGCTCATGCGGCTAATCCTTCAGGCAGCAAAGGACAAAAGTGCTCAGAGTTCGGCGTCAATGGAAAGTAAAGAACCAGAGAGTTCCCAGAGTTCGAAGGTGGTGGAAACAAAAGAACCGGAGAAGGATCTGAACTGGTACTTGCCTCTATACAAAGCTGCTTTACAAGGTGATTGGGAGAGTGCCAGAAAATTCTTCGACCAGGACCCTGATGCAGTTACAGCTAAAATTACTAAAGTTTCGGAGACAGCACTACACATTGCAGTTGGGACGGGAAGGGCCATACATTTTGTCAAGGAATTGTTAGAGTTGATCCCAACTAAGGCCTTGGCAACTCTGCAGGATCAAGTTGGTCAGACGGCCCTCCACTATGCAGCCATCTTTGGCAATGTTAAGGCAGCACAGATACTAGTGTCCAAGAACCAAGACTTGCCAAATATACATAGTGACAAATTATCTCTCCCCATCCATTTGGCCGCTCTTTATGCCAACAAAGATATGATTTCATATTTATTAACTGTCACAAAGGATGACAAGGATCCCAGCCCCTTCGCAGATAAATCTGGTGTAGATCTTCTGAATCTTGTTATTCGTGCCGAATTCTATGGTAATGATCCTGACGTGTTGAGTTTTTAAAGATTTTCAAGAATAATAAAAAAGTAGTCATCTGCTAACTCATCAACATTTTTCATGCTGCAGATTTGGCTTTGTATCTGGTGCAGCTGTATCCTAGTTTGGCCACATTAAAATCAGCTACTGGCAACAGTACTGCGTTGAACATTATTGCTGGAAAGCCTTCACCATTCCTAAGGAGAAGTTCCCTTAATGTTTGGCAGCGATTTCTCTATTCATGTAGTTTCTTGTTTCCTTCCTTAATGGCTATAATTTGCTGCTGCTCATTGTGTGCTACCTTCTTATTTAGTTTATGCTCAGCACTTGTTTATCCCCAAACCTTTATTTGACGGTGCTGCCGAGATTTGATTCAATTATGTTTTTTGGTTCCTTATCCCTTCTGCCCACCAACAAGAATCTGACTGAAAAAAAAAAAAGTTTAATCCCACTTATTTGGCAATTGACTGCTATCCATTATATAGGTACTTATGATGGTAGAAAGATTCAACTTAAAACTATGCTGGATTTAGAATTTTACATAAATTTTTATAAATGAATACAAAGTAAAGAACTGATTAAAGGTTTTCAATCTTAAAGGTCCGCCTTCGAAGTTTGGGAATGTATATAGCCAAGAAAATGAAAGAGTCTCGGAGAATCCAGCTGGTGGCCCTCAAATATCTTCAAAACTTTGCTGCTCGATTCCATTTTTCAGAAAGCTCTGTTTTTCTGGTTTGTTGCTTCTCATTGTTAAGGTCTAAACATATTTAATGATTTCTGAAGAACTTGCTTCATACACATCCAGTTTTATAGTTATAAGTCAAAACCCCCACCCCCAGGGGCAAGCAAAAGAGAGGGGGTAAAATAAGAAGACTTTACATGGTTTTGGTTTGTGTATCAGGGTGCCAGAAGTGTAAATTAGTAATTTGGAAGGTTATCGAATGCTTAGGTATGAAACACAGATTTCTTTCTTAAAGACGAAGAAGGTTTCATTTAGATTAATCTTGCTTCAGGGTGAAAATTGAATTGCAGTGCCACAGCAGGTGAGATGTATTCGGAATGCTAGTTTGATGCATCAACAAGCACTTCAATTAGTGAAATACGTGTGCAAAGAGATTGCAAAGTTGGATTATTCAACAGCTGCTTCAATGTTTGAAAGGCCAATCCTCTTGGGGGCGAGTATGGGAAACAGTGAGATTGTTGAGGAGATTTTGGACTCATTTCCACCTGCAATTTGGTCAAGGAATGGAATGGGATGCAACATATTTCTACTGGCAGTAACAAATCGACGAGAGAATGTTTTCAACCTTTTGTATCAAATGAGCGAGCACAAGCTGTTGGCTTTGAAGCTTGAGGATTTTAAAGGGAATAATATTTTGCACTTGGCTGGGAAACTGGCACCTCAAGATCAACTTAATCGTGTCTCTGGTGCTGCTCTGCAGATGCAGCGTGAATTACAGTGGTACAAGGTAGCGTCAAACTCGGTTACATACTAATTCTTTTTCTCAGATTGAATAACTAGTTTGTGGGGGAGGTAACTTGGTATATTCTGAATGGAGATATTCATAATTCATAACTTAGAAACCTGTTGACTCATACAATTATTGGAATATGTGGAGTCTAATTATGCTGTTCATGTATTCCCTTGACCACTGATCTACCTGATGGT
Source organism: Fraxinus ornus (assembly GCA_903798235.1). Taxonomy (NCBI): domain Eukaryota; kingdom Viridiplantae; phylum Streptophyta; class Magnoliopsida; order Lamiales; family Oleaceae; genus Fraxinus; species Fraxinus ornus. The sequence continues at coordinate 53,540 of CAIGRF010379857.1, read as the reverse complement.
TTATTGGGCATTCAAAATAAAGATGAAAACATAGACCAATTTATAGGAGTTTGGGTTACTCCTCTTAATAAAGTTAACATTTTAAGAGGGAAATCCAAATCTTAACATACCCAACGGTGGCTTATGTTTCTATTGAGTTTCCCACTTGCCCTACTTCACATGTTATTAATATGAATGGTAAATATGGAGCGGCGTGTGGATGTAGCTATCGTGTTGAGGGTGAACCCCTATATAACTGTAATCTCGTTCGTTTATGATTTCTTTTTTCATTTATAATTACACTTGGATTCAAGGATTAAGGATTAATTCTTAAAAACTAATTCATTCAGGAAGTGGAAAAATATGTGTTGCCAGACTCCAGAGACAGCAAAAACTCCGACAGAAGAACTCCGGCTCTTGAGTTTTCCACGGAACACAAAGACTTGATTAAAGATGGGGAGCAGTGGATGAAGGACACGGCAAATTCTTGTACTGTTGCTGCAGCTCTCATTGCAACGATAGCTTTTGCAGCTTCCATTACTGTACCGGGTGGAAACAATGGCGATAATGGCTTCCCTATTTTCTCTGCAAATACAGCATTTATTGTATTTGCTGTTTCAGATGCGCTCTCTCTCTTCTCTTCGACTGCTTCCTTGTTGATGTTCTTGTCCATTCTGACTGCACGGTATGCAGAAGGTGATTTTCTATACTCCCTCCCGAAGAGATTGATAATCGGTTTAGTTACCTTGTTCCTCTCCATAACATCCATGATGATAGCCTTCAGTGCCACACTATATCTAGTTTTCGGTAAGAAAAAGGCTTGGACTCTTATTCCAGTAGCTGCATTGGCCTGTCTGCCGGTGACCTTGTTTGTGACATTGCAATTTCCCCTCCTCATGGATATGATTCGTTCCACCTACTACCCCGGAATTTTTGGGAAACGACAAACTTCCAAACGTCTTATTTTCTAGATCAGCAAATATAGTTGCCATATCCGTGTCTTAAAGTTGCTTTGTTTATGGAGGAAAAGTGAATCAAATTATATAGGCTACTGTCTGTACTTGCATGAAATAGGAATTTTGTAATATTTATTCAGATTTGAGATAGTAACATTAAAATTTGACGTGAAACCTCGTGAATTCGCAATGGTTTTATGTTATCTTGTGACTAATGGCAGGTCACAATAGCTTGAGGAAATCTGATATGTTAGTTCATTACTGTAAAAAAGATGCCAAAATAGCATCTGTTAAGTTCAAAATGTAATCTTTTTGCTTATAGCACAGTGCACAACAATACACATGCTTAAAGGGTAATCCCACTGAAAATCCAACAATAAGAAAAGGCAATCCTCCATTCATTACAAGCAAGCTTGACTGCTAAGCACACTAGAAAAGATTTTCTAAAGCAATTTCCGAACAAATCTTCGCATTCCTATTCTTGTTCATATGGTTTAACATTTCTCCGCCCTGAGGCTGTATCAATGCAGTTACACTTTGAGCTAAATTCTCTTTGGTTTGTTATAAACCAAACAGATCCCAGCCAATTCTTGTCTCCAAGGATGTATGCTACCATGCACTTTAAAGAATCTATAGTCAGATGGAAGCTGGTCCGTTGTTTCTTCAGTATGTTGCCACCATGCATAACTCAAATAATTGATTTTAACTTGAACAAAACTATCCTTGGTAGAAAGAACATTTGAGGACAGTCGTAACATTCCTATCTTTCACTTTATGTCTATTATTATATGTATTCTGCAAGTTCATTGAATGGAAGCATAGCTAAATTTTTTTATTTTATTTCTCTCCTTGCTCTTTTGACCCTTCTCAATAGTTCAGTGGCAATATGGTTCTTAACTAGGAGCAGAAGGAACTGATTGTGTTGGATCATGATGCACATCATAAACCAACAATTTTATGCCTATCAGCAACAGGATTGTGGCACTAAAGGTGCCAGCCAAAAACTTTAAACAGAGAACTCTCTCTTGAAGGAAAGTCATCTATCCATACTGCCTGATAACTTGTCACAAGATTTGCTGATATAAATGGGTTGAGAAATACTCATGCAACATACTTGGTATGACAGAGTCAAACTCAACATTACAATCGGTGAATTTGTTAAATATATTTCTCACTTAACCCTGTTCAACCCATGCTGGTTTTGTTTAAGGCAGTGCATTTTTTATTATGACAATAGAGTACATTTGAATTTATACATTGATAGTGTGCAGTTTCTAAAGAAAATACAATTAGAAAGGTTCACACAACACAAGCAAAACTTTTACCTAGCCCCCGATTTATCAAACAAGGATTTTTTTCGCTTACCAAAAATTCCAGGGCCATATGTTGATCTGATCATATCCTTTAGAAGAGGATATTGTAAGGGCAAAAACAAGGTAACTGGAAGGCAGGCTAACACAATGAGTGGAATAAGGATCCGGGTCTTTTTATGCCCGAAAACAATATAAATTGCGGCACTGAAAGCTATCATCATGGTAGCCAAGGAAAGGAGCAGATTAAGAAGACCTATGATTAACTTACTTGGAAGGGAGTATAGAAAATCTGCTTCAGCACAGCGTGAAGTGAGAACGAACAAGAACATCAACACAGAAGTAACAGATGAAAATAAAGAGACTGCATTTGAAATGGCAAAGATAATAAAGGGCCTTTCCTTTTCGAAGATGGGTATTCCACTCTCACCACTACTACCACCTGGCACAGTTATGGCTGCAGCAAACACAACGGTGGCAATGAGAGTTCCAGCAAATGTGCACGATTTAGCAGTTTCTTTCAACCAGTCTTCTCCCTTTTCTATCAAGTCCTTGTGTTCCTCAGTAAAAACCATAGCAGGTGTCTTCCCATCAGAATTTTCCTTTCCGTTGTAGCTTGGTGTCACAATTTTTTGAACCTCCTGCATGAAAGCCACAAGGTTAAGAAGAGCAAGATCATTTTATAGCAACTTTTGAAATGCCATAAGAGGGCAAAATTTTGAAGATGCAAACTGTTTAGAAGCCTCATTTGAAGTATATATACCATACACAGGTATGGACACATAGCCTGATGATAATTCAGGACCCCCGCCCACTCACCCCAGGAAAAAAAGGGGATACATAAGCATGAAAGAGATTTATCACCTTATACCACTGTAACTCCCGTTGCATCTGCAAAGCTGCACCAGCTACAAGATTAAGGCGGTGCGGAGGTGCCAACTTCCCGGCCAAGTGCAATATATTGTTGTCGTGATTATCAGTATTTTGTGTCACCAAATGTGCATGCTCATCCAACTCATATAAGAGATTGAAAATAGTTTCATGTCTGTTAATAACTGCCATTTGGAACAAATCATGGTGCCCCCTATCTAATGACCAAATTGCACTAGGAAATGCCTTCAAAATTTCTTCCAAAACTTCATAATGTCCAAGAGTTGCTGCGGTAATGACTGCTGGTTTATATATGGAGCCAGATGTAGAGTTATCTGTGTGTGGAATTTCCATGCATAAGAACTTGACAAGTTCAATTGCTTGGCAATGCTTCAACTTTGTGTCATGTATATGCTTAACCTGCGGCACTGCAATAAAAATCACATGATGCATGAAAGAGCTTCCTTAAGAAATTTTAATTAGCCAAAGAGATACCTTTTACTTACATACCTATTGCTTGTATGACTTCCCAGAATTTCTTATGCAACTTCTGGCATGCTGTTCAACATAACAATGAAAAAACTGTTGAAACTGAACCAAAAGCATAAAAGTAGATTTAGAAAGAGAATGTCAAAGAGCTGCTACATTTCATTAAGAACTGGTAAAGTTCTCTTTGGTATTAAGTGCTAAGCATAGGTAACACTTAAATGTCCATAAAAACCGGATGGCGTCATTGCATTTTACACCTCCATGTGACAAACCCTTGTACACTTGTGTAAAAGATGAGGCCTTTTTTAGCAGAGTTTGGAACATGACATTTTCCCGACCAAAAAGAACTCATACTTGTGCAAATTGAAAGTGCTGCAACCACATTTTTCTATAATAGTTGGTTGTATTACCAGTCTGTGACATTTGATTTTATAGAAGTTGCAAAATGGGAAATATACCAAGGAAAACTTCACATACCAAAAAGTAGATAATCTTTTCTGAAATTTTGAATCAGAACATGGTAGAATATACCAATGTGCTTCGGTGGTGGCTCAGAGAGGTTCTCAATGTCATTTCTATTCTGGCGGTAAGAGATTTTAGCCAACTTCACAGGAACACCTTCAAGAAGAAACAAATAAATGTCTCTTTCACCAAACCCGTTTATTGCAACTATGAAAAACTGCAATGATCTTTCGAGTTTAAGCATGAAAACAAAAGAACAATAAAGAAACTATGCTTCCTTATGAATAGATGCAAATTTCATTTTTGCACCATTTAGTGCCTGCATTATAGTAGTCCAGGCTCTCCTACAGTGTCCTGTTGCTTTCAGCATATCTCTAGTCTCCCCATCTTAGTCATCTCCAAAAACTTGAAATGTCGAATGACTTGATGCTTGAGTTTTAATTACAAATCTTCTAATGATTTATAAATTCAATCTCAAACTTGCTAAATATTTAAAGAAATGTCCTTCACTACACAAAAGGAAAAAAATATGATCCCTTTTTTTTTTTTTTTTAACCTAGATCCTAGAATCTGTAGATGCTGCAAACTCTTTAATTTGCTGCACGCCTGCACCATTTGGAGAAAACCGTCTTGTTTAACATCACCTACAATAATCTTTATTCTGTATATCCAGAAAAGCATTTCACAGCAAGACAGGCTAAATTCATTTGATACACTGAAACAGTGAAATATGGAACTGCAGTTTTACAATGTCATAAATGTTCAAATTAAATGAGTAGCGCCACCAGTCACTTGTCTCTAAAGAACATAAGAAGCAGAGGGCCTAAACTTAAATCTTAAGATCATACAAGAGTTGGCAGGCCTCTGAATATAGCCTTAGGGAAAAAGACGTCCACATGGTCTGTGTTTTCAAAAATATGAAGTGTTTGTGGGGGAAATACTAAAAACAAAACAAGTTTAGAAAGAATCATACTCACTTTACCAATTGAGTATCTAATGATGAGTTAAAACTTATGAGTTCAGGAAAGACTGAACTGATTATCTTGAGAGAACAATGTTGACTTTCATAACTGGGATTTGCAAGAAGGAATTTGTAGAACATTTTCCCTCCTCCCCTTTGTCTTCTCTTTCCTATTTCTGCTAAGATTTAAAAACAACAACATAGAGTAATCTTGTATCCCTTATGGATCCAGCATGGGATAAGCATTGGAACTGCATGCTTTTGTGCTCAGGGTACTGCACGAGTGAGTCACAGTAGCTTTCTCTGTATCACTCTTTATAGCATTCATATTGAAGGACTCCATGCACCGACCTTTCAATCTTTCATTGGGAAGTTCCTGGCTGCATGAGGCCGGTCAACGTGTGTGCATGCACGAGTAACACAATAAAACCTTCCAACTTAGCCCAGCTAGCTAGGTTGGAAAGAGAAACTGCAGCTAAGCAGCTGAGCTTTTGGTTCTTAGTAATAACTATGACCTATAACCTTAGCCAATTTAACTCATATATAAGATAATTTCAATCATAATCTTTTTTTATTGGGTAGGTGAGTTCTTGTGAATCCATCCTAACCACAGGTTAGTTGCCCAATAGATCACTATGATGCTAAGAAGCACATAATCAGTCCACGTGGTTGGCAAATCATTTCACATCCATACGAAAGGTGAAGGATAAGGATTATGCATATATTGCATTGAGCAAGTAATGATTCAGTTGGGGTATATTATTAGATGCCAGTTGCAAATCATTTTCATACAGGCATGTCGACAATTACTACCAGTTATCTTGATGTCGGCAGGAGCAGCACACTCCAAAGTAGAAGAAAGTTTGAAAGATGGATTAGGAGGCAACAAGTCATTGAAAAGAAAGGATGGAGTTGCGGAAACTAACATGAATAGATGAACTTCTGCCAAAACCCTAAGGAACCTCCACTCAGAAATGCTGAAGGCTTTCCAGCTAAAATACTCAAAGCTGTGTTGCCACCTGGAGATATAGTTACAGCCAACTTAGGATAACACTGAACAAGATCCAGAGCCACATCTGCAGAAATACACAGATAAATATAAGTACATGAACATCAATCCACATCCAGCACTAATGGAAGATTTCCTTACATTCTCCAAATCAAAGAACTGCAACTTAATAGCCAAGGTTTTTATTATATTGGCATTTATTATAATGTTTTCTGCAATTGTTAATCAAGTGCATTATCATTACTCACCATAGAATCCTGAGTGTACTATGGCATTCAGGAGAGTAATTCCAGGTTTATCTGCAAAAGGGTTTGGCTGTATATTGTCTTTGGTGACAGTCAATAGAAACGAAACCATTTCCTTGTGCCCAAAAAGTGCTGCTAAATGGAGAGGTAACAAGCTGGTATCACTCCAAATGTGAGGTAAACCTGGATCTCGGGTCACTAATATATTTGCTGCCTTGGTATTGCCATATTTGGCAGCATAGTGTAGGGCAGTTTCACTAAACTTACTTGTCAGAGGCAATGCCTCATCTGGCATCAATTCCACTAACTTCTCCACAAAATGAATTGCTTCACTTCTTCCTACTGCAATGTGAAGTACTGTCTCCAAATTCTTTGTGATCCTGGCCATGACTGCTCCTGGATTTGAATTAAATAATATACTTGCACTCTCCCAATCTCCTTTGATTGCAGCTTTATACAGTGGTAGGTAGAAGTTGAGATCCTTCTCTGGCATCTCAACATATGCCAATTTAAAAAGATGCATCCACATAATAGAATAAAACTTTTTACTTGTATATCAGAGGTAACCTGAAGAATATTTTCTGACTTACCAGTATTTGTGTTATAAGTGAGATTTGTCCACAAGTTTGATGAAGTACTAGCCATACTTGTCAGAAGATTACTTGTATCCGAAAGCTATGTTATACTTTTCTATATTTCTTCGATCAACTCACTGCACTGCCAAGATTTGTCCTACAAGATATTTACGCACATCTCAATTCTAGTTGCCATGTGCTTCTGAAACAGCAAATAAAGAATCTGCACTAAACTATATGCAAGACTTTGTGTTTGCTCCTCAATCGTTACCAGTTCGAACCCCTCAGCACCACTGAGGTGAGTACCGGCCGTAAACTTTAGCCGTGGGATTAGTCGAGGTGAGCGCAAGCTGTCCGGACATTCACGGTTATAAAAATAAAAAATAAAAAATATTAGAATGAAAACAAGACATTTACACATGTTTATCCGCACACATACACACTAGAGGTCACTAAACCTCGATTATATATAGAAATTGAGGAAATTTCTTAAGAAGGAACAATGTAGAGAGAGAAATGAAAAGTTGCAAATATTTTAGAACTCTTTCAAATGACGTCCATTTATTGTAAAATTAACCTTCTCTTCAGCTTTGAAAACATGAATCTCTATTAAAACATTGACTATTTCTTGACGCCTATACAAATTTTATAGAGGCTCAACCAGAACTAGGAAACTATTAGAGGACAGCCCGAAGCCCGAGAAAAGATAATTATGACTGTTTAATAACTTTAGTGTTATCAGTCAAAGCTTAGTACTTGGCTCGCCCACCTTCACCTCGATCAGATGTCGAACTGGCAACACAAATGTGAAGATCAAGACCGAAGAATAAGGGCAAGATCAAGGAAGATTGATATAACAGAACAAAAAATAATACTATAAGATATGGGTTCTTGAATAGAACTGGATAAACCTTGAATGAACAGAAAATAGAGATTTAATTGAATTTTATTACCTGAACTCTGTTTAGTGTTTCCGGCAGTAAAATTGCAGCTACACTACACCTTCCAACTTCCGTGGAGTTTGCAGAGTATACTTGACTTCCATTTTCAGTCTTGGATGTGGAAAGCAAGGGAAAATGAAATGTCTTTTATGCCATCCGTTTTAGGTGATACCATGTCCTGATGTCGGATGTCCATGTGACGCGCCCAACTTCTCGTAGCACACGCGATAAAATCCTGATTTTATCCTCCAAAAATTTGCACACACGAGTCCCAGTTTATTTATCCCTTGTTTTGTGTAAATTAAAATTTGATAAAAATTGTAAGTTGAAGTTTGCAATTAATTTTAATTGTACATTTTTCTCGTCTTTGAGCTCAATTCTTTAAAAATATATTTTTCTCCAAACTCATTTTCAACTATATATTCTTTCAATGAAATAATTTTACATGTAAACTAAAAATTATTTCCTACATTTTAACAAACAATCACCATCACAAGGAGCTCAAAACAAATCCAATGTGCCGATAGTGTATTTCTGAACAATTATGTTAATTGTATATTCTTGGGTTACATTGTAGATGACATTCCCCTTTTGTGTGGATGAAATTTGGCCATTGATTAAAAAAATATTATTAAAATTAATATACAAAAAATTGTCACCTCACACAACGTCAAATTAGGTGTGCACGTAGCAAAACTCATTCCTAAAATGCACTAATGTTATACCAATATTTATATGGTGGACATGTGGAGGAGACAGCCCATAAAAGATGACTAAGGGTGTGTTTGATGTATGTTATTGATGAAATAATGTATTTTAAATAATGATATGATGAGAAATATGCGGTTAAAAAGTAAAAAAAAAAAAGTTATTGATATGATGTAAAATATTATTTTATTAAAAAATGTGTAATTGAAAATAAATTTTGAAATAATGTATTTTAAAAGAATGTGTACGAGGCCAAGCAATCTGTCTTATATTTTTGAGGCCTCTGAACCAATCAACTAAAAGCTATAGCAGCATGTTGAGCTGACCAAAGAAAAATCCTAGCCAAGCATTGAGTGACAGATTGTTATACATTGATTGCAATGTGACATTTTGGATGATAAAAGAATACGACATAGAGTTATGCTTTAGCGCGCACACAAGAAAACAGTACAGGTTTTATATAGGCGGAGTGTTATTTTCTTATTGTGAGTTGACAAATAAAAAAATAAAATGTAATCATACAAGTGTCGTAGAGCAACACCTGTAAATTGTCCTATATAATTTTTCTTTGTACAAAGGGAATAACTCACATGACGACACAGACATGTTAATAAAAAAAAAAATGCAATCATACAAGCGTTGTAGAGCAACACCTGTAAATTGTCCAGTATAATTTTTCTTTGTACAAGGGAAATAACTCACATGACAACACAGACATGTTAACAATGGATTAAGTTTCATAATACGACCTAGACTCATTGTCACTCTATCACCTTTACTTTTCCCAATATATGCCCCTCAACATCATCTATTTTTCATCTTAGATTTGTTTGAGCCCCATTTTGGTGAGATAATGTATTTTGGTATAGTAATTTTAGACATTTGGAAAATGCCATTTGTACACTTTAAAGTGTACATCAATCTCGATATTATTGCCTTTGTTTTAAAAAAAATTGCCGAGGAGAAAACTGTTTTTTTTTTTTTGAAATTGTTAAATAACAGTTTGCCACATGGTAAATTGTCAAACTTGGTGTACACCAAGCATGATTGTAGAAATTTAAGGCATTTAAATTTGGGAAATGCTATGTGTACATAGCAATTCCCATAATGGTGTCCATAATGGACACATGGAAACCCTCTATTGGCAGGGTGTCTGGCCTCGACACTCTGCCAATATGGGACATCCATGTGTCCATTATGAATATTCTTATGTTATGAGCTATGTATCCACATCATAACTCTTTAAATTTTGAATTTCACAAACGTAATCATTGCTACTTCTATGCAGATCAAAAAATCCTGCTATCCAATTTGAAATTCTCCTTCCAGGAAGGACTCCAAAATGACTCAATAAAACAATACCTACACCTTACCCCCAAGTCGCAGATACAATAGCCTTAAAGCTGATGAACTTTGAAAGGGATTTTATTATTAAGACTTGTGCTATTTTTTTTTTTAGCTTTAATCAGATTAAATTGCTCGTTATAATTTAATGGACTTTGATATCATATTAAAATTTGGAAGTCCATCTTAAAATAGAGGAGTAATACAAACCTTTATATATTGGTCTATATTTTGGTATTTAACCAATCTGAGATTTATCCCTTAACATTTATTGCCTCCAGTCATTGATGAGTCACATTGTAAAATTGATCTAGGCAATATAGTGCTCACATCAGGCTGAAATTCAATACTAATGTGATATTTGGGTACCTGCAAGAACCAGTGAGCGATAAGATGGAAATGGAGAAAGAAAGAAGAATGTATTCAATGGCCACAAGTTATGACAAGATATAAAACTCCTTAATAACATATAAATTGAGAAAGAAACAATTTCTACAAAGTTTATTTCTTTAATAATCATGCCAGGAGTGCAAATCTGTTTTTGTTTAAATAACGGAATCAGTGAGCATGTCTGGGACTCCTGTAGATGACTTAATTGAATGGGAGTGGCTTTCAATTTATTGCCAAGAGTAATTTTATTTATTTATATGCGTCGATAGAATATCACTAGAATACAATTATTTGTGGACTCTCCATCAACATACACTGGGGCGGACCAAGAATTATGATTTAATGGATGCGAGATACGATTACGTAAAAAATTAATTCAAATAAATTTGGAGAAAAAGACCAAAAAAAAAATTTGAAATTTTGAATTTAAAAGCGCATTGGAAAACCGGGGGGACCGCACCCACTCGTCTCTTCATAGGTTCGCCCCGACCATACACACCAGAAAGCTCTAGTATAAGTGCTAAGAATGCACATACAGTATACAAAATCAATTTCAAGTAAGGAAGAAGGCTTAAGCACGGCCACCAAGTGCCGCAGGGATGTGGGGAATATTTTAGAATTTTATGAAACTCTAAAGTTTAAAAACTAAAATACTCCATGTTAAATTACCAAGAGAATTATTAAATACGGAACATGTCTTAATTCATTGAGAATAATTATTTATTACCGGATCTTGATTTTGGATTTCGTACATCAACTGCAATCTTTTCATATTTAGTTTCCTAATCTTTAATTTTGAATATTGCTTCTTTTGATTCTTAAATTCTACCCTTGACTTTAGCTTATTGCTTCATAATTTTGAGTGTCTTGATTTCTTCTTTTTTATTGTTGATTTCCTGTTCTTGATTGGGGATTTTGGATCTTCCACTTCAATATGTTTTCCGTTATGTCTCGCCATCGAGGCTCAAAGCAAAACACCACGTAGCAATCCACGTGGAAAGAAAAGTCAACAAAAAGTCAACATGTCAAATGTAAAAAGATCAAATCAATGGCTAAAGCTGTTGTGCTGAAGCACTGCCTAAATGGTTGAAGCAGTATGCTGAAGCTCCTGTTATGTCAAGGCTCTTCGTATCGAAGACCACTAACACGAAGCCCTCTCAAGCTGAGACCCTTAGTTCATCCGAGATCCTTGAAACTAAAGTTGTCTCTTACAAGATTTGCATTCAATCTTTATGAATGATTGATATGATGTCTTTAATAAAGAATGACAAGTGTGTTAGCCTATTATATAGGGCGGCTGACTCGTTGTCAATGTATTTAATGTATATAGACTTAGTGATGTGAGACTTCGGTCAACAAGATGAGAGCACGTGGTTCTGATCCAACGGTCAACATGTCGGCCATAAATATATAAATAAGTGGTATTTGTACACAAAAAGGATGGTTCTTTGAACATTGAAAAAGATAATACACAAGAGCGTTCTCAATATACATTCTTGCTTGATCTATTATTGTTAGTTTGGATATTAGGTTATTTATATCTTGGTTGGTGATTGTTTGTTAATACAGTCAATTTAGTTGATGCTCAAACATTTTGTGTCTCGCCGTGAAGTATCTATCGTGTTCACGTGTTACCCTTTTCCCACCAGTTCACAAGTCGAAATGCGCCGAAATTTGCTTAGACTGGCCTAAGTGAGCTCGACATCTGTTGCCTAAATTGGCGTCACATTTTTCGGGGGTCAACAGATTGGCACCGTCTATGAGAATCCACACATTTCAACCACGAAAATCCTGTGGAAAAAAGCCAGTCGGAAGTAGTCCTTACAAAGGAGCGATTTTAAAACACCTGAAAAAGGAAATCTTATTGAAGAAAACACCATTGGAAATTTCAAGGTAAAACCGTTCTACTGAGAGTTAGTCTAGAAATATCATTTATTCGGAAAATTTTGTTGCCATGAGTTCAAACAATGAAGGGTCTGCACCTCGAAGGACTAGGGATCATCCTGAAAAAGGGGAACCTTTGCATATTGTTCCGGCTACTCGCTATAGACCTATCAGTATCATAGACAATGTGGGTCAAGGATAGCTGTCAGGCTCTTTTAGGAAGTGGCCACAATGGCTGCAAACATAAGAGACATAACTCAGCAGAACATAGCCATGCATGAACTGCTAAGAAGTACGCAAGGCCAAGAAGGGTACCCAGTCCCTCCATGCGTAGCCCCTAGAAATGCATTCCAAGACCCCTCGCAAGAAAACTACTATCCAAGCGAAGAAAAGGTCCAAAACCATATGGCTGATTATCCATACTATGCCACGGAAGAAGCTCCCCAAGAAATGAAAGTTGAGGTGGATATACCCACCAATTATACCACTAACCTACAAGATATGCGACAGTAGCAGGGTGAGTCCCTAAAAATTTTCTTATCTCGCTTCACCGATGAGATCACCTACTGTGTGCAAGTGACGAGTAGGGAAGCTCTAACAGCCCTAAGGGAAGGATTGGACATGGACTCTCTCTTTTGGAAGGATGTGCAAAACCAAGACCCTACCAGCTATGACGCCTTACTGAAAATGATAAGGCAAGAGATTCTCAATGAAGAATTGAGGGATCAAATAAATAAGGCAAATCAAAGGCTCTCACCTCCTTAGAGGCAAAAAGAAGCCCAACCTCACACTTGATGGAATACCATGTCGGACAGTCAACATCTCTCAACTCAGGACAAGCATTGGCCGCAACAACATTAAGTGCAGTGCCCACTTTATCCTATGAGGAAGTGAATCCTAGTACTGAAATATAACAAGGAAGACTCCCTACTCCCCCCTTACGGTTCTTTCCAAACAGGGAGAGGCAGGGCGGCAAGGCGTTGAACCTAGAAATAGGGACGAAGCACCCCTCTATTGTATATACCACCACTCATATAGCCACAATACTGCTGGGTGCAGGGACACTGCAATGCACTAAAGAACAACAGTTAATGGAGAAATAGGTGTCTCCGAAAAGACACTCCTCCCAGACAAAACCAAACACCCAGGGTTAATGAGTCGAAGTACCCTAATAGAGATAACACCCCTCGAAGGAGGGACGATGATGGGGAGATACCCAAGGATGGATAAAGGCAAAGAAGAAGCCCCCCAACTAATGCTGGCCACGAACCCATTAGAGAGATTGATACAATTTTCAGAGGCCCATATACTGGTGGAGAATCTAGAAACTCCTAAAGGAATTATGTAAGGGAAGTAAGGGACCTCCCCATGGCAAGCTTCATTGTAAACAATCTACCCTCCACTAAGAGAAGGGCTCAACCCACCACCTTATCCCAAGACAATTTTATTGGTGTGCATTATCCACATTGTGACACATCAGTAGTAAGGGCCATTGTAGCTCGCAATGGTCTAAAAAAATGCTAGTGGATGATGGAAGCTCCGTCAACATCATATTTGGAGCCACATTTGACAAAATGAAAGTTGATTATGAATTGACCCCCATGACCTCCCGTTTGTATGGCGACAGCATCATCCCAAGGAAGAAAATCACTCTAGCAATAGAGATGAGAATAACACCCTTAACTTCTCATCATTTCGTGGGATTTCTGGTGGTAGACAACCACTCCGCCTATCACGGAGTGCTTGGGAGATGGGCATTGAAAGACTTATTCACCATTATGTCCATCTACCAATTTGTGCATGAAGTTCCTAACAGAAAACGGCATTGCCTTGGTCAGAGGCGATCATAGAAGTGTAATGGAATGTTATTCAAATTTTCTTAGGAAAGTTGAGCCCCGAATTATCAACGTAATCCTGACAAACGTTGACATGGATTACATCTCAAAACAAGGGCAAATCCACGAAAAAGGGAGACATCGATATGATAGACGCCTCTGAAGAAGAAGCGATCCTCGGAGTCATAAACATCTCTGAAAAAAGACTGTTCTAGAAACTCAAACATCCATTGAAGAATGGATAGTTGCTGGAAAAGAAGCTAATTTGGAGGAACTGGATCCTCGTATAATCGACTGCAAGCCTCAAATAGCCCGAGTAGAGGGGTAAGAGATTTTCCAAGTGGATCTTTAGGATTCTTCCAATGTTTGCAGGTTGGAAAAGATATGCTACCAGGGGCCAAAGAAAAGCTGAAAAGCTTCTTGTGCCAAAATTTAGATGTCTTTGCCTGGAAACATGAAGACATGGTCGGCGTTGATCCAAAAGTCAGTTGCCATCACTTAAAAGTCGATCTTAAGGCCACAGCTCAAAGACAAAAGAGAAGATCCCTCAATTCAGAGAGATATGAAGCCTCACTGGACAAAGTAAATAAATTGATCGACAATCGATTTATCCGGGAATCAATGTATCGAAAGTAGGTTTCTAACCCCGTCCTGGTAAAAAAAACAATGGCAAGTGGAGAGTGTGAATGGATTTCTCAAACCTAAATCAAGCTTGTCTCAATGACAGTTTTTTGCTTCCTCAAATAGATCAATTGGTGGACTTGTTACATCCCACTCATTTATAGTTAAAATCAATTAATTCAGCTAGTCAAAGTCAAATAAGGATTGAAATTGAATAAATGATTTTCATGGGACTTAAATTGTAATTACAAGTACTTAAAGGCTAAAAATGATAAAATAAAGGAATCTAGGAATTTAGTTTCTATTATTGGGAATTTAAGGACTAAAGGTTATGAAATATGAAGATCGCCTTGTCTTGCAATTACTCAATAGTTATCCATTAAATTTTAGTCATATCAATCTATTTTCTCATTTTGGGGGGACAAAATGAAAGACAAAAACCGAGGCAGAGAAGAATCGAGAAAAGAGAAGAAGGAATGAATGAAAAAAAGAAAAGAAAATAAAGTGCAAGGGAAGAACAAGAATTAGATGCTGGAGTTTTCAAGCTTGGGTTCTTCATCCCTCCAATTCCTTCTTATTTTCAAAAGGTAAGTAAAAAGTTATGTTAATTGAATTTTTAGGGTTCATGGAAATTTTCCCTAAATTCGAAGTTTGCAAGAATGAGGAGTTATTAATGTTTATTTGAGGTTTTAAATAGGAGTATAGCAAAAAAAAATGTATAGTTGAAGATTGAAGTTTAAGGAAGTGGAATTTTTAAATGGGTTTGTGAAATAAGTATATAATATTTGATTTTCTTGTGATTATATGATGCTAAACACTTAAATTAAGGATTGAAGATTGGATTTTTCCATTTTTTTTAGTAATTTTCGGACAAAAACATATACATATGCTATTTTGAAATTATTACTAGAAAGTGCTAATTCTGTTAACAGTTTTGGTGGTAATTTTCAGTATATAGAAACATGTGACAAACTTCAATATTTGTGAATTTTAGTGTTATTTTTGTCAAAATATGGCTTTATTTGATTTCACAAGTTGAATGAAACTAAATGATAAATATCAAAGTTTAGGTATTGGATTATATTATGTATGGGGTTGTATATGTATAAGGTAGTGATTTTAAGAAAGTGTGAGTGATAAATGAACTTGGTATGTGTGGTGATTAGCTGGTAAATAGTTAAAAGAGAAGTGAAATGGTTATCATATTATTCTCATTAAAAGTGTGAATTGAGTTTTGACCTGAATAAATTTATTATTATATCAGGAGGTAGAGAAGAGATCGGGACAGCTTACCTGCCAAACTAATCTCCCCGTAAATATTTTGTGAGTGGAAAAACTTAAATATTCTCTAAGTATTGATAAATTAATTATACGTTTTATGCAATTATGTGAATTATTTGTCCAATTACATTACTAATTTGGAAATATTCCTTCATTATGATCTGTGTGGAATTTTAAAAATTGTGTATAGATTATTTGTGAATTGGAATGTGGGACATATGTTATGTTGAGATCAACCAGAAAGTTACCCATAATTATATATTTATTCTAGTTCACTGAGGGGCATTGCCTGTGTTCTATACTACATTGAAGGGTCTTGAATGTGGATGAAGGGGTCTGACCATGTACATATAGTTCACCGATGGGCCTTGACCGTGTTCTAGTATTGATTATGAGAGGTTTTTGAGATCCACTTTCGTTCACGGAGGGGCCAAAGGGCCCATGGCGAAAGTATTTAGCCCGAAGGGTGGAATATAGATTTCAGTCAGATGGTACATTTTTGGTTGATTACATGTGATGGGATGAGATGATGATATGGATTTGAATTGATGATTATATCATGACTAATGAGATAATATTATTTTTAACAGCTATGAGGTGTCTCATGTATTGATTATTGTTGTTATTATTATATGTTATTATAATGTGAACTGTTAAATTATTTCCACGTGATTTTCAATAAAAATGTATAAATGAGAAAGTATAATTATTTAAAAAATCTCACTCACTGAACTATTAGCTCCTATATTTTTCCACGATTTTTCTTACGGGCAGTATTGGTTCTTGATAGATTGAGGAGCCTGATGATTTCAGAGTTATAGCCATACGATATGATGCATTTTGGTAGAGTATAAAATATTTATTTTGGGCCCATCGCACTATATTTTTCATAAACATGTTATTCTTGATATTTTGTAGTAACTCATAGTCAGCCTTGGTGGTGGATCTGTCATCTAGTCAGCATCTACCATCGGAGCACATCACGTTTCGGGTCTACCAGGGTAATTCGGGACGGGTCGTGTCAGGACTCAACATTAGGACATGAACTACTTAACTTCAAGGATGCATACTCCTAGTACAATCAGATTTCGATGTTCCTCGCTGATGAAGAACATACGTCATTCATAATGGACAATGGTCTTTATTGCTACAAAGTCATGCACTTTTGGGTTGGAAAACACAGGGGGCACATATCAAAGAATTGTGAACAAAATGTTAACTAACCTCATTGGAAATACAATGAGTGTATATGTGGATAACATGCTGGTGAAAAGATTGAAGGTTGAGGACCATGTCAAGCATCTTGGCAAAACTTTCCAAATACTGCGGAGGTACAGAGTGAGGCTTAACCCCATGAAATGCGCATTCAGAGTTACTTTCGAAAAATCTCTGAGCTAAATGGTCAACCATTGAAGCTAACCTGAAAAAGATTAAAGTCTTAATCAAAATGAGGTTGCCTCAAAAACCTAAAGAGGTACAGAGCCTCACTGGGCGTGTGGTTGTATTAAACTGCTTTGTCTCGAATGCGACGGATAAATGCTTACCCTTCTTCAAAGTCCCGAAAGGGGGAATAAGTTTCAGTGGAACGATGAATGCAAGGTAGCCCTGCAAAAGCTGAAGAAGTACTTGGGCAATCTTCCTTACTCTCCAAACCTAAGGCTGGTGAACTGCTATAGGTATATCTAGCAGTAACCCCCAAAAAAATCATTTCAATTCTCGTAAGGGAGGAAGGTGGTCATTAGTTACGTGTCTATTACATAAGCAAGACATTCTTGGCAGTAGAGACTCGCTATCTAGACATGGACAAGCTAGCATTCTGTTTGGTAAAAGCTTCTCGAAAATTGAGGCTTATTTCCAGGCTCACACTATACATGTGCTGACCAATTTCCTTCTCAAGTAAGTGCTGTAGAAGCCCGATGTTTTAGAAAGGTTACTGAGATGGGCTGTGGAGTTTAGCGAGTTTGACATTATGTTCAAAACATAGGCTACGGTTAAAGGACAAGACTTAACAGATTTTGTGGCAGAGTTCACCTCTGTTCCAGAAATGGACAAGGAGATGGAACCCGTCGAACCCCTCACTTGGAACCTTTTTGTTGATGGCTCCTTGGGAGATACTGGATCTGGAGCTGGAGTGGTCCTGGTTAGCCCGGAAGGACATAAGCTTAATTGTACTGTGATGTTTGGCTTTAAGAGGACAAACAATGCAGCAGAATACGTGGCCTTTCTAGCTTACCTCAGGTTAGCCGTTAGCCAAAGAAATGCAAACAAAGAGACTGGTGACCAGCAGTGACTCCAGCTAGTAGTTAGCCAGGTTTATGGCAACTTCTCGACTAGAGATAAGTCCATGGCTATCTATCTAAAATTGGTCATGAAGCTTATTTCAAATTTTGAAAAATTCGAGTTGGTGCAAATTCGACGTTCAGAGAATGCTCACGCCGACGCTCTTTCAAAATTGGCCAACAGTAAAGATTCTAAATTGCTAACTATGGTACGTATAGAACACCTTCCTAGACCTTATATCGCTATAGGCGAAGTGGTAATGTGGGTCGATGGCACCCTACTACGGATGAAGCCAATAATAACATTCTTCAAAGACCAGACATTACCCTCTGAAAAAGAGGAGGCACAGAAGCTCAGAAAACGAGTTGCTCATTTCGTTTTTTAGGACGATGTGCTATACAAACGAGGCTTCTCCTTGCCTTTACTCTGGTGTATATGGGGAGAACATGCCACTTATGTACTCCGAGAAATCCATGAGGAGGTATGTGTCAATCACGCCTGAGGGTGTCCTTAGCACAAAAGGTGTTAAGACAATGATACTATTGGCCTACCTTAAAAAATGATGCGCAACAGTTTGTAAAGAGGTAAAATAAGTGTCAACACTTCATGACCATTCAGAGGTAGCCCTATTAGTAACTAAGCATTGTTTCTAGCCCATGTCCATTTTCCAAATAGGGGATTGACCTTATAGGCCCTCTACCCAAAGGGAGGGACAATTTCAATTTTACGATTGTCGCCATTGATTACTTCACCAAAGGGGTGGAAGCTGAACTCCTTTCCAAGATCATTAAGGCAAATACTTCCAAACTCCTATGGAAAAATATCATTTGCAGGTTTAAAATTCCCCGTTCTATTGTGTCGGATAATGGGCGGCAATTCGACAACAAAAATGTTAGAAATTTATGTTAGGAACTGTGTATCAAGAAGCATTTCTCTTCTCCACATCACCCTGAGGCTAACGGGCTAGTGGAAGCTGTTAATAAGACTAACAAATATACGTTGAAGAGAAAGTTAGATGCTTCTAAAAGGGCTTGGGTCAACGAATACCTCAAGTCCTATGGGAAATCCAAACTACGAACTGAACAGTAACATGAGAAACTCATTTCTCTATGGCTTATAGAGTCGAGGCTATGAGTCCAATTAAAGTGGGTCTCCCATCTCCTCGTCGTATTCATTTTAACGAAATATCTAATGACAAGTTAAGAAGATGTGAGCTAGACCTATTTGAATAAATGAGGGATGACTCTCAAGCAAAGTTGGCTGTTTAGCAACAAAAAATAACTAGGTACTACAATTCTAAAGTTAAGAAAAAAGTCATTTTGCTTGAACGAATTGGTTCTTCGAAGGGTATTCTTGTCTTCTAAAGAACACGGTGCAGGAACCATTGGTCTTAATTGGGAAGACCCCTATTGTATCAAAGAGGAGGTTCGACCTGGGACCTACAGAATTGAAAATATGGATGGAAAGGCATAGCCTCATCCTTGGAATGCGGTGCATTTGCGAAAATATTATCATTGAAAATGAAATATGCGATTTGTACAGTTCTTGATTCAATGAAGTCGACTCTTATTAAAGTGTTTGCAAAAAGAAAATGCCTCATATTAACAAAAGTCAAAGGAGAAGCCTCTGCATAGACGAACCGTCCCTATGCAGAGACGTGTGGGCACTTCAATGAAGAGCTGGATCCCAAAAGGGATCATCCTCACTCGCGAAGTGGATATCACATGCACTTAACAACAAAAGTTTTGAAGGAAGTCTAAGTATAGGCGAATCGCTCAACCTCAAGCTCAGGAAAATTATTTATCAAATAATATTGTTCTTAATTTTATTAAGGTTTGTTGGCGAAAAATATAATAAAAGATGCCTCATATTGACAAAAGTCAAAGGAGAAGCATCTGCATAGACGAACCATCCCTATGCAGAGACGCCTGGGCACTTTAACGAAGAGTTGGACACCAAAAGGGGTCACCTCCTTACTCGCGAAGTGGATAGTACATGCCCTAAATAACAAACGTTGTTAAGGAAGCCTCAACATGGGACGAACAACTCAACCTCATGCTCAGGGAGATTACACCCCACTAAATTAAATCTCTTATTAATTCTCATTAAGTAAAGTTTCTAAAAAAATAAAGTGCATCTACATAGATGAACTGTCCCTATGTAAAAATGTGTGGGCACTTCAGCGAAGAGCTGGACCCCAAAAGGGGTTACCTTCTTACTCGTGAAGTGGATAGCACGTGCCCTTAACAACAAACGTTGTTAAGGAAGTCTTAGCATGAGATGAACCGCTTAACCTCATGCTCGGGAAGATTACACCCCCATTAAATTAAATTGCTTCTTAATTCTCATTAAGTCAAGTTTTTGAAAAAAATTAAGTGCCTCTACCTAGATGAACTATCCCAATTCAGAGAAGTGTGGGCACCTCGACAAAGAGTTGGATCCTAAGATGGACCATCTTTGTACTTGGGAGGTGTGGCACATGCCTTTAACAACAAAAGTTGTTAAGGAATCCTCATAATGGGCGAACCGCTCAACATTATGCTTGGAAAGCAATGAAAGGCAAGTGAACTAGCAACACTGCAAACTACAACTAAACAAGTCTTAAACAAAAAGTCTGAAGTGTTGTAGAGCTTCAGTTCAATAAGTTTGGTTATGCATATGTTCAGATATTGGAAAACGGTAAACGACCTTCTAACACTTTCAAAATTATTAGTTCGAAAGTACAATTGAAGCAGAATTAGTTTGAGCTATATTGAAGACATTGCGATGCACGAAGTAGAAAAAAGTAAATGACACAAACACATAAGCAAAAAATAATTTTATTCATTCAATCAATAAATATTTACAAATTATGTGGTCGAGGCCGTTTACATTGAAAAATACAACAAAGCCTGTCAGCTATACAGGTGAGGACGGGGAAGCTACAAAGGGTACTATTGCATTAAGAGCCACGACCTCAAAAGTTTCCTTATCAGCATCATCTTCAATCTCGATCACATGGCTACCTTTTGCTGGAGTTTAATGCTCTTGCTCTCATTCTTCTAGAAACTCCAACCTAACCTCAGAAGTGTTGAAGCATTGGAAGTTAACTTCAATCCACTCTACCATCTTGGTATAGGCGTACCCCCGTCAGTACTTAGCAAAGCTTTGGCACGGCTCCGTCAAGTGAAAGTTGGCAATGTAGTGCTTTACAGCATCATCATCGATCGATTGAGACTTGTGCCTCGCCGTCTCAACTTCTCTGTCAAGCCGGAGATCTTTTCGTTCTACTTTCCACCTGCTGCTTCAAAGTAGCATTCTCTTTATTAGCCTTCTCCAGGACCTCAGCCACCAACTTTTGATGGGTATCAGAAGTCTCCACACGCTTCGTCAAAGAGGCCACCTCATTTTGAGACAAGTGAACCTCATTTTTCAAGTTCTCAATTTCTGCTAAGGCAGAAGCGAGCTTCACTGACTCTTCAGCCGCTGCTTCTTCAGCGCCTCAGCCTCGGCCTTCGCTTTGCTGGTAGCCTCCTCGACCTGAGAGGCTATTTTTACGAACTCTCTATTTTTACATTGAAGGGTTTTAAAGAGGGCTTCAGCCTTTATAACAACGCCAAATGCCCTTCCCGCCTGGCTCACCATACAGGAAAACATGTCCACAACATCACCAGTCTTAATGAAATTTACCACATCTCCATCTAGTATTTGTAAAAATTGACAATTGCAGTCTAAATCTCAGGAGAAAGTATGGCAAGAGCTTTCGGAGCTAGCTCGTTGCTCGTCTTCTTCAGGGTGAGTTTGGTTTTGGGATGAGCATCATAAGCGGTGGAGTCACTTGGATTCTTCGCCCTTTTAGAAGGATCTTGGTGTAGGGTCTCTACGATAGTTGTCCTCTTCCGCCCCCTTATGGCTATAGCAGTGGAGGTCGCCACTAATTTCTTCCCGACTAGGACTTCAGATCGTGGGGATGGGGTGCTTGTCGACCCATCCTCTACGGTGGTGGAGAAACGATGTTTTCTTTTGGGGACCTCCTTCGTTATCTTCTTCCATTTGTCCTTCACAGGAGGTCGCATGTCCCCTTCTTGGCTGCTACCATCATGCTTGATCCTCTCTACTCGGTCCCTCACCTGTTTGGCCGCGACAGATGAGGACTTTAACTTTTTTTTTCTCCCGGAGGTGGAGGTGGAAGCCAGTATGGTGGCCATGTCAGGCGTGGGGTGCCTCCCATTCTCATAGTTTTCTACAAAGGCAAATGAAAAAGGTTAGCAACAAAGTTTTTGTAAAATTATTAATAACTTGATGAAAATCGACATTACCTCTTTGAGCCATTAAACCAAATTCTTCAAAGAACCATCTGGAGAGGATTAGGAGCTCAAATTCGCGAGAAGATGAAGGATGTCGATATATGTCCACAAGATCCTCCCACTCTTCTCGACCGAGTTTGAACCTTTCAACAGACCATACAAAACATCAAAGAAAGTATAACATCATAATCATTAGCATGGGAAAATCAAAAGGCGGATGCAATACTCACGGGCTTTGGAGTATGAGGTCGAAACTTTCACGTGAGGAATTGTGTCACCCTTGTATTCTTACCACTTTCCTCTCACATAAAAGTCCAGAACAATATCTCCTTCCACCTTTTGATGGAGGAGGGAAGGCCCAAGACGAAGAGGGAATGTGACTCCCACGGGAAGGGAATATTACCCCTTGGAATCCCCTTTACCCATAACCCGGGGTTGGAAAACGGTTTGAAAGACATGGAAAGGCATGTCTTCTCCAAGGGATGTCTCCGATAACTAAATAACAGAATCATATAAATCAATATTTAATTTTTTAAAAATATTTATTTATTTATTTATATACAAACAAACCTACAATAATTAAATAACATAATCATATAAATCAATACATATATAAGTTTTCACTAGTTGGGCCCAAGTATTGGGGAGAGATAGATGGGAGCCAGCCGTAACCTCAGAACGGCTCTAAAGAATGGGTGGACGGGTAGTCGAAGACCCGTCTTTAAAAGGAACTCGTTGACGGCAACGCAGCCCTATCTAGGAAAATAGGCTCGCTAGTCAGGAGTGGGGACAAAAGTTCAATATCGTACGATATACAGTATTTTTTTCCTAAGATTTGTTAAGTGTGATGAGTTGACGGTTGAAGGAATTTTGGCTGCCCCCAAGTTATCTCGTTGTTTCTCCAATCCTCCCTGTAGAGGTGTCAATCCGGGTAGTCCGGGCCGAATCAACCCGCCAACATATGAGCCCGGTAACGGCCCGCGTAAAAAAAACTCCGCCCACTACGGGTTACGGGCCGGCCCACAATTTTGGACTACAACCCAGACCTGCCCGCTGATTTATCTGGGTCGAGCTCATGCGGGTCACGGGTCATGGTTTGTTCCGATTTGGCTCGTATAATTGTATAAATAAAATTATAAAAATATAGAATTTTTCATATTTATATCAATTTTTTTTTTTTTAAAAAAAATGTAAACTAAGAATTGAACAAAATGATAAATTCATATTTATACCAAGAAATATTTACATAGAATTTAAATTTAATGTTACATGAATTATTTATAACTTTGAATAGTTAAATTTAACTTAAACAAATAACAATTAAATGCATTTCTAATTACTATTATCAAATATTTATAGTATAAGTACATCCCAATTATGTTGGTACTTACTTTTACTATAATTTATAGTTTAAGTACATCTCAATTAGGTTGGCACCTACTTAACTATAATATTTAATTTTTTTTATTTTTTTTTTCACGGGTTACGGTTAACCGCGGCCCGTGAAGGTGCAACTCACGAAGCCCGCGGGTCACACCTCCTTGACCCGTGCCCGCTCGGGTCACGGGTCGGCCCGCGGTCTCGGGTCGATCCAGACCGGTTTTTACGGGTCTGGTTGGCTCGTCCGTCTTGACACATCTACCTTCCTGGAAGGTAAAACACTCTGCTCGGCTCGAACAGCTCGAACTAGGTCAGACGTATTGGTTATTTGCACACCCATCTCAGTAGCTACTTCAATAAGGTCTATTCCCCTAGTAGAGTGTGAATAAGCCATTGATTTTTAGAAGTTAAAGTTTTAAGATACTTAGAAGTTAAATGCGAAGAATTGTGAAGAAGAGTAACTGAAAATGAGAAGATTTCGCAAGAATAAAGAAAGGAATGAGATTTTTCAAGAAATAAAGAAAATGGGAGAGTTTGGAAAGTACGAATGTTGATTGAGTGAAAGGCAAAGTGATATTTTGCCACAAACTATTGTCTTTTATAGGTGAAGACTCTGAACCCCAACCATTGGATTTTGATCAGATCATATGACCATCCATTTGAGATTTAAATCAGAGCCGTTCATTCTGTGGATCGCTTCGTCTTCTATGGCCCAGATCAGAACGTCTTCGTCACACGTTATTATGTGCCCAAAACTTCACAAAAATTGCAAACAACAACCATCATTGCACATTAAATACGGGGACAATTACGTGTGTGAGAAGATGAACCGCTTCAGCTTTTTTTCTTGAAAACGTACAAAGACAGCAATCATTTGAAATAATGACAACACTTCATGTTCCCTAAATGTTTTAAGAACATGTCTCCTCGTAATTAGTAAATTGAGAATCGGCAAGTGACGGAGTCCCTCCAACTCAACCAGTTCGATTAAGGCTTCAGATGTACAAAGTCACTTCAGATAAACTAGCCTCGGACAACATCAACAAGTAATTCGTGCAAGTCAGGTATATTTAAATTCTAACTATAATATAAATATTTATATTAGACTTGGGGGACTATTGTGGTGTGGTAAAAATCACGCCCTAACAAAAATTTTGTACATACAAGTCCATGCATTACATAAATAATCATGCCCAAACTTGGGGGACTATTCTTACGCCTCGCTACCGAGGCGCAAGTCAAAATGCCAAGTAGCAATTCATGTGGAAAGAAAAGTCAACAAAGAGTCAACTGGTCAAGTGTAAAAAGATCAAATGAACGGCTGAAGCTATTGTGTCGAAGCAATCCTTAAATGGTCGAAGCAATATGTCAAAGTTCCTATTATGTCAAGGATCTTCGCATCAAAGACCACAAACATGGAGCCCTCTCAAGCCAAAGTCCTTAGTTCATCCAAGGTCCTTGAAACTGAAGTTGTATCTTGCAAAATTTGCATACAATCTTTAGAAATGATTGATACAATGTCTGTAATAAAGAATATCATGTGTGTCAGTCTATTGTATAGGGAGGCTGACACATTGTCAATGTATTTAATGTATGATAGACTTAGTAATGTGAGGATTCGGTCAATAGGATGAGGTCACGTGGTTCTGATCCAATGGCTACCACATCGGTCAGAAATAAATAAATATGCGGTCTTTATAGATAAAAGATAATGGTTCTTTGAACATTGAAAAAGGTAATACACTAGCATTCTCGATATACATCCTTGCTTGATCTATTATTTCTAGTTTGGATATTAGGTTATTCTCATTACCGTCAGTGCTCGAACATTTTTGTCTCGCGCCGTGAAGCATCTCCCACGTTCACATGTTACCCACGTTAGCGTTACTCTTTTCGGGGTCAACATTTTCTCTTTGTATTCTTCTGTGGATGGAATGACAAAAAAAATGAGAAATTATATATGAATTTGGGACCATAACCCCATTTATAGTTTTTATATATATTTCGACTCATCGTCAAATTTATAGTTTTTATATATATTTCGACTCATCGTCAAATACAACCCTAATAGATTTGATCTCTAAACATATTTAGTCCATACTTTATTTAGATGCCCAAGGTCCAAGAACTTAAATTCCTTATTAGATCACTTTGAACGGGCTTAACTTTAAAATAACTTTTATACACAATTAATTTCATATGTAAACCCACATGACAAATTAATATTTGGGAAACTTTTATGTCTAAGAGATTAAGTATAGTTAATTTCAAAACAAAGAAACAAAGTTTCGAATTTCAAAAATCAGATATCAGTTAACTTTTATTCATGAAATAATTCATTTAAAAAATATTTTATTAATTCAATGTATTAAGGTCATAATTTTAATTCAATGTATTAAGGTCAAATTATTTCTCGATCAGGTATAAAAGATTTTAGAGGTTACAAATAAAAAAATTTATAATTCATAAGTCACAAATCAAAAATTTATAGGTCACAATTTATTTATTGGTCACAATTCACAAAGTTTCGAAGTCACAACTCAAATTTTTAGATCATATATTATTTATTGGTCACAAAATATTCAATTTATTGGTTACAATCTCAAATAATTGGTCACATATTATTTATGGTAACAAATTAACCAATTTATGGGTCACAGTCCATCTTTATACAACTTCAACCCAACCCAACACAGTCTCATCACCACCACCAGAGCCCTCATCTCACCACTAGTAGCTCCACCACACCACACCACACCACCAATCAAAAAATCCCCAAACATGCCATCATCGCAGCCGCTGCCACCGCCACCGCCACCAATCCACAACCACCACAGCTGCCGTCATCACCATCACATGAACCAAAAATCACAACTACCATCTTCTATATATTTATCTCCACCACACCACACCACACCGCAACCACCACCCCTACTAAAAAATCCTCAAATCGTCGTCGCCACCACGACCTCCACAAATCACACAACAGACATCAAACCAACCACTAGACCAAGCACAAGACCTCCATGAATCCACCAGTGTCGTATGCCCATATACTGCCCTTTGTAAAGACAACTCCAAGAAGAAGAAGTGTAAATGGCGAAGCATTTGGAATCCACCAAAGAGTTTTTCAAGCCAAGGGACTAGAGGAAGAAGTAGTTTATAATGACGAATCAGTGTCATCACAGTCCGCTGCTCGGTCACAGCGACGATCACAGTCCGATGTGCATGATGCTTCCGTTGAAGAGATGATGGAGAAGGAAGGGAGAGGGAGAGGGAAAGAGAGAAGAGAATCTAGGGTTGGAATTGGGTAGGGGTGAGGGTTTTGCTGGGTGGGGTTGTGGATTTTTCTAATTTTATTAGTTTATTATATATTTAAAAAATGTATTATTATCTGGTTTTTTTAAAAACTTTAATTCTTAACTTTGAATTAAGAACTTGAAACCAGGGATGTCGGTGATGTCTGTAATTTCCATTTAATATTTTCCCAACAAAATAGAGATAAAGGAAGAGGAATTTAAATTTTGTACTAGACCAAATATTATTATTGTGAATAAGTCATTCCCCAGAGCAGATGGATGTAGAATAAAGTTGGTGGACCACAAAATCAAAGTATTTATATATATAGCTTAATTAAGACTGTTCTTGATTGGTTAAATACTCTTAAGCATGCATACATGATTGAAATTTACTTCTTTGAAATGATAGGACCACCAACTAAATTTATGTGCTCGACCATGATTGGAGCTTTTGAATGTTATTAAAGTTTTGTGAGGGAATTATTTTAGTTACAAGGTAGCACATAAGAGATGAAATAAATAAGAATATGAGTAATGTTATTTAGCATAGTTGGTGTTAAACACTCGTTCAACTGACATTCAAGTGTTAGTAATTAATAGCTCAACTTAAAAATAGAAAAATAAGTTACATTTAAGATGTTTTATCACTTGCAACAACCTAAATTAATGTTATATCATGAGTGATAGTGTGATACTACATGGTTTTACTGTAAGAATATATTGGAGGTGAGGCAAGTTAGTGTTTCCCAAGATCTCAGAGGACAAGGCCCCTACTCTCTCTATATATGAAAAAAGAAAATTTGGGCTAGAATGATCCTTAAAATAATAAGGAAAACTTAAGTAATTGGTTCTTATTTTTAATTTGACCTAATGAAACCACATTTGATAACAGCGACGTGATTCTAGTATAACTAATTAAAAAAATAAAAGAAGAGATAGATCAAAATTAAGGTTGTTAAGGATCTATTCACTTTGGATGTCTCGGTAAATTTTGCGATGAATAAAACGGTATATCGAAAAATATCATGCAATCGACTCCATATGTATTAAGATTAATAAGACTTAATTTGTTATTGTGGTTATACTAATTAGTCACAAATCTAGAGGTTGACTATCAATACAAATTCTATTTCAGTCAAGAAAAGATTTTATTTAGAAATTTGTGATTTGTTAGTTTAATGAATTGGGATGCACGTAAGGAACATTTGCATGGATATAAACAAAAAAGGTTGGCTGCATGCAGATAAATGGAGAAGAGTTTGGGAGCTCGAATTTTTAACAAAAGATAAAGAAATGGATGTCTTCCAATGATTTTCTCCTTGGAATATCGAGTTCGGAGATTGTTAAGAATGAATCCTTTGAAAAACACACGTGTTGTCACAAGACAGATGATGAACATCAATCAAAATGTCAGAGATTGACGCGTAGAAAGTCCTCTGGGAAATCTGTCCAAGATGCTGTAGAATAATCACATACCAGAGAACGTTGATTCAATTTTGGGTTGAAATGGTAAGATCCCAATTCCCATGTGGGAATGGACAAGTTCACGTGCATAGGTGGTTTTGAGGGTGAGCCGGGCCCCCCAGTAAGAGAATGTGGGGTCAAGGCCATGGATTTTAGGGATTTTGAAGAACAGATACTTGGTTGGTGTTTGATGCAATTTTTTAAAAGAGTAATGCTATGGTAACATAGAGTTTGACATAATGGATGATCAAAATGTCAAATGGCGGCTCCCTATTGGGAGGTGCCTTTAGCTTAATTCTTTTTAAAAAAGTATGTATTTTATGACGTGATGTGATAGAAAATATTTGGTTAAAAATAATTTTTTTTTGAATTTACATATAATATTATTTTATTGAAAAATGTGATTGAAAATGAATTTTAGGAACATGAGATTAGAATAAGAATAAGGAGATGGGATTTTTCAATTAGGTCTACTTAAATTGAATAAATTTATTTTTTTCTCTGATAATTTAATTTTTTATACCAAGTCCTTGTTTGAGCACCATTTTTGGGCAAACAATGTATTTTTAAATAATGTTTTGTTGAAAATTGTGTGGTTAAAAAGTAAGGAATTTTTTTTGATTTACATATAATATTATTTTATAAAAGAATATGTGGTTGATAATGAATTTTGAAAAATTTATTTTTATTTTTATTTTTTTTAAAAGAACCAAACAGAGGCCAAGTGATTCAACAAGAAGATTCGTGTGCGAGTTCAAAACTCAAACCTACAGTTATTGAAAGTACATATAAATTGTTGTGCTAAAGAGACGAGGTAGATGTAATAATAGATGTCAAACTTAGCCCTTATTTGATCCACATTATTTTCAATATATATATATATATTATTTTTTTTCTCTCTCTATTTTTGAACTACACGTTTCTCAATAAAATTAATATTACATGAAAATCTAAAATTTTTTAACTACACATTCTTCATCAATTTAGTATTTTAAAATGTAATCTTAATAATAAAAAAAAAAGGTTCAAACAAGCGCTTAATAAAGACCAATTAGGCTCAAGTGAGCCTAGGGCTGGACATCAGTCGGTTCGGTTCTAACCGATCCAAAATTTTCGAGTATTTAATAAATGGAACCGTCGGGTCCAAATATAATTATGGAACCGTTCGGGTTCGGTTCTGTTCGATTCTGTACCATAATTAATTTTTTTAACATTTACAGCAGCACTACATAAATAAAACTAATGACACGTTCATTCGTAACTTTTACAAATTAACGTAGCACAATTTAAAAACATATAAATAACAAGCTGTCCAATAAGATTAATTCAATGTATACAAATACCAAAAAGTAGATACTAATATTAAAACATCAGTCATCCATACCAAAAAGTAGATACTAATANGTATACAAATACCAAAAAGTAGATACTAATATTAAAACATCAGTGATCCATATCAATAATTCATTTGTTTCAAGCAGCATGTATAAAGAAAATGAAATATAAATTAAAAGTTATAAAAATAAAATATTTTTAAGTATTGGTAATACTTACCAAGTATTTGATTTAAACAGTAGCTATAGCCGCCAGTGAAATGAAGGACCTTCAAAATCGATTTGAAAATGTGGATGTAGGTTTTAAAATTATCAAATGATTTAGGTTTATACGGGAGTAGGCGCTGCTTAGTGCTTACCAAATGAAATTAGAATGGAAATGGGAAAGATAAAGCACAAATGTTGGGCTAACAAAAAATTAAGGGAACAATACATAAATTAGGTTTTTAGTAAACACTATTTTAAAATTAAAGATATAAGTTTAAAATTTCAAATATCAGGTTTTCATTAAAATTTATTTATGATTTAATTAATTAATAAATATATAAATGTCACAAATATATGAAATTTGGTCACAATTCAAAAATTTTAAAGTCACAATTCAAAAGTTTTATAGGTCACAGTTCGTTCATCAGTCACAAATTAAAAATTTAAAAGTCACAATTTATTCATCGGTCACAAATCACGAAATTTATAAGTCACACAACTTATTTTATGTTCACAAAATATCAAATTATAGGTGACAAATTACTTTTATTGGTCACAAATTAATAAATTTGTAAGTCACACAATATTTATTGGTCACAACTTATTCTTTATTGGTTACAGTCAACAAATCATTTGTGACCACCACCAACACAACACCACCGTCATCTCCGCCGCCAACACCAACACCAACACCACAGAAACCACCACCGTCGCCACTATCACCAACACTGTCCGCAATTACCACCAATCCACAACCACCTACAACCGCTGCCACCGCCGCACGCACACCCAACGGCAACAGCCGCCGCACACACCTATAGCACCGTGCACACATCACCCACAGCACCACACACACACCCCGTACACACAGCACCGCACGCACACACATACACAAAAGTTCATTCACCCACAGCACCGCACACACACACACGCGCACGCACACTTCGTGTCGAAGCAGAGACACTCACACCTCCACCAACGCCGCATGGCACACCTTTACTGCATCAATAAAAGATGAAAAAAAAAAAACAGATGTGCACCAAGGCCACTGGATCTATAGAAAGTCGCCGGACGAGGCTGTGCTGTCTCTTGGAGATTGGGTTGCCGACGGAGGAGAAAGTGAGAAGACGGAGAGAGGGTGGTTGCTCTGGGGAGACGACGGTTCCTGGAGAGACGGTGAGAGAGAGGAGGTGTGTAGATTAGTTTAGGGTTTCGATAATTTATGTAGATATAAAAATAAAAATAATATATTTTTTAAAATTTTTAATTAAAACCTGAATTTTGAATTATGAAACTAGATACCTGATTTGTGAAAATGGTATTTTGAAATCAAGTGTAGGTGTAAGTTCCTCATATTAACATTTCGAGTTTCATCTTAAAAGGTCAACCTTGTTAAAAGCAATAATCAAAACTCTTATAAATTGATGTATATTTTCATCTTTATTCGATGTGGAATTTTATCGTTTGACACTATTTCTGTAATTCAACACTACCGGAGGCTTCGAGTCGTTTGCCTTCTCAATTTCATTCCATTTATCCAACCAAGAATTACCAGATAACCTCTCACAATCATTTGACTGTAAAATCGATATTTCACTACCAGAATTCTACCTTTTGTTTCTGTGTTTTGGCAAAAGATTAGGTCTTTTTTGTGGGTTTTTACAGGGGAATGAGTTTGAGTTGGTAGTATCATGGGTTGTACGAAAAGATTGGTTCTTGAGCGAAGAACTGTAGGGTTGTTCTAACATGGAATTTGGAGATTGAGCTCTGGAATGAGTTTGTCAAGAAAGTATTTTTCGGATAAAATTGATATGAAGGCATAATAACCATAATTAAATTCTCTACGCAATTAAACAATACATGATGAGTGTATTGAATATTGAGGGATTTGGGCGCAAACTTCAAATCATTTGCTCATTGTTGAATAATATTTAGGGTTGTATCCAATTCGAACTTTTAAAGATTTTTGAGATTTAAAAAGTTTAAGAGTAGTCAATGTACGTTTTTTTAGACGTACTATTTTTAAGCTAAGTACCGAAATAAAATTTTCAAATTTAGGGATAATTGCTACAAAAGTTCCAAACTTTTGAAACATTAGTGCAAACTTTTCTCAAATCTTTGATTTGTGACAACCGTTACCCCTAGAGGTGGTAATCGAGCCAAGCGGCTTGTCGACTCGTACTGTAGCAACTCATGAGCCCTTTGCGAGCCCACGTGCCGTTCTCATATATATATATAAAAAATAAAAAACTGATCTAGTGACCAGAACGGTCACTAAATTCAGTGATCGTTCTGGTCACTGAATTTAATTCAGTGATCGTTTGGTCACCATTTTTTTTTTCTTCTCTCTATAAATACTTACTCTAATCAACATTTTTTCCCACCAATCTCTTATTCTCTACAATTTACAAATTATCAACAATATCATTCATTCTATAAGCATCTTCTTCTTCTACATTTTTTTACATTATTATCTTGATTTTACTTTTACAATTCATTTTATACACCACTACATAATCTTTATTCACTCCTCAATTCTACATTTCTACATTCAATTTCTATTATTCACAAATAGATTCATGATTGTTTGTTGAAAACTTGTTCGATTTGAAAGACGAAACACCTACTCAAAATCAGTTTGGGAATGAATTCCCAATTCAAGAATACATTCAAGATTTCAACGTTCATGAAAGTAGTCATCCAATCGATTTGGATGACGTTGATGTTGATCCTAGTATTCCAATTGATTTGGAACAAGATGAAAAATCTACATTAAATATTCCTGATGCAAGAGGAAAGAGAAAGGGGAAGAAGCAAGCAAAATGTTGGGACCATTTCAAATTGGTTCAAACT
>CAIGRF010379857.1:0-14396 GCA_903798235.1 Fraxinus ornus | reverse complement strand
CAAAGTAGATCTCTGATCAATGGCACAAAAAAACAAGAGAATGGCAAACATATTAACAATTAATGCCAGTGGAACACAGCAATACACAATTAAGAAGAGCTCACGTGGAGAAGTATCAGTCAGCATGTACAGCTCAGTCGTGGAATATATCCCACCAAGGACTGTACGTTTAGCATACCAATCAATATCAGCAGCCTCTTCATCAGCAGCATGCCAAATCTCATCAACAAGCATTGCCCGCTGCTTGAAGCTCGTTGGTATATTTAAGGGTTGCGCCTAAATGCAATACAAAGAAGGAATGTACTTGAAAAAGATTCCACTTAACCTAACCAAGCAACAGGAGGCAAACAAGTGCACCTGTATGCTCAGTGCTTGAGGCCACTTTGAAATGTAAGGAGCCTGCATTTCTAGGCGAATTCTCACAAGCTTTGCAACTCGATGACTGGGTATTAACTTTTTTAAATCCTCTTTCGTGTCAATAGTTTCAATCAGCCTTTGGAGACAATCATCCATGAAAAACTGAACGAGTCAATCGCAGGGAGAAAGGTCAAAAGAACACAGTTATAAGCATATCAAATCGTATATGATGCTGAAGGTAAGCAATCATATAGATGATCTAACTGCTTACAAGAATCCACTAGGAAGACAACTCAACAATGTACAGAACGAACAGGTAAAGAATTGTCACTAAGATAACGGTATATACAACGACAACAGATATTTTTAACAAATTAAGCCCATGTTTGGTTTAACTAAAAATGTTGATGAAAATCCAAGTTACATTCAATAATTAATTTTAACCACATATTTAATGAGACCCACAATTTTTATCAACTTTTTAACCATACATTTCATCAACTTTTATCAAAATGTACTAAAAAACTGATTTTTTTTAGCAAAACCAATAAAAGCAGCATGAAATCACAAATTGTAACAGTAAGCAGAAACATATAAAAGCCCATTATAGACAAAACTGCTGCTATGTCACATATGGAATAAAAAAACTACTCCCTTCTATTTCCTTTTTTCAAAATAGAGCTTAGAATGTGTTTGATTGCAAGCATGAAACTTGCATGGAAAGAAAATAAGCCTAGACAATTGAATTACCTAGAATTTATTTGAAAATTGTCAATTAAATATATTTGTTTGGCTTAATTTTCAACCTAGAAAATATTGCACTTTTTCATTTTGGGAAATAAGAACTTGTTAAAATAGAGATTAACGTTAAGTTTTTGGGAAGTGTGAATCGCTTAGAAAATAAAAATCTACAACGTGTTTTCCTTTTTTTGAGAAAAATATGGTCACGTGACCAACTTTTGGAAAATATTTTCCATGAAAAAAATGCCAATCACTCTAAAAGTAGGACAAAAATGACATTTTTTCATGGAAAATAAAGTCAATCAAACACACCCTTTATATCAGTAAATCAAGAAAAAGTTGAGAAGATATCAACAAATAAATAAATGAAACTATCTTTTCTTTGGCTTCCTAATCCCTCTACATGAAATAGGTCAAGAAATGAAGGAGATAAACTAGACTGATAGTACAAAATAAAAGATAATCAAAAGACAAAAATACAAGATTTAAGTTACTCTCTCTCTCTCTCTAATACGTCTCGAAGGGTACCTCTACTAGAGCAGCTTCTTTCCGTGGAAAAGATCCCGCTATAGAAGGAGACATGCCAACATCCCTTGCTCCAGCTATCATAGCCACATCTGTCCATCCTAATCTTATCTGCACGAGAAAATCAGCTAGGTAACTCAACCCAAAACTAAGTCGAGTAAAATATTCATCTGTTTGAGCCCCATTTTTATTGAAAAATGCATTTTGAAATAGTAAATTGACGAAGAATGTGTGGTTAAAAAATTAAAAAGTTTTGGGTTAGCGTGCAATATTAGTTTATTAAGAATGTGGTTGAAAAGTGGGTGAAAAATGTATTTTGGAAATAATAGACATCAAACAAGGGCGCCAAATATCATTTTTTTTATTTTTTTCCTCTTCATTCAGTAAATTGACCATCCTCCCTCCAACTTAAAAAGAAAAAAGAAAAAAAAAAATTTCTGGCTTTTTATTAACCATCCTATCTGATTTGGAGGATTATCGCATTACGGGAAGCATCCAAAGATTACCTTCTACTTCCTTTGGTACCAACATGAGCAAAAAAATTCAAAATCCCCAAAAATTTAAGCTGCAATCAGTTTAAGAAAATTAGGTTTCCGCAAGAATTTAAAACGATTTTATTAAATTTTGAATTAGTCTTTACGCTATCCAACTCCAAAACCGTAAATCCAAGCAGCCAAGCATTAAAAATCTCCTACATTCATTTCAGGTTTTATGAACACCAGCTCACAGAGGTACGCATGCAAATACATAAAATTCAAGAAACAGTCGATAAAAAGGAGAAAGAAAGGGGAGCGAACCACGTGACGTAGAGATGCATGAAGAACACGCGCCTGTTCGTCCTGCCAGTGAGCTTTAGGTCGAGTCATAATTCTGGAGCGCTGGGTTTCATCATGGGCACGTAATCTTTCTTCTTCGCTCCATGCAGTAGAAGAAGAAGAAGATGATGATGACGACGAAGAAGAAGAGGACGACGACGACGACGACGAGGATGATGATGATGATGATTGTGACGATGACGAGGATGATGATGATGATTGTGACGATGACGATGATGATGAGTCAATATTTAAGGGAATTTGATCCCGAATCGTCTCCGAGGCAACTGATGAAGAGAATCGAGATGGATTTAAAATATCCGCTAGGGCTCGAACGCCTGAGGATGAGCATCGGAAGTGAGAGTTCCGGCGCCCCAACGCCGGTAGCAGCCGCTTCGCCGCCAATCGATACATTATGCGACGGCACTGCACTATCAATGAGAGAAGGGAGAAGGGAGAAGAGGAACTGACGATCGTAATTTGGTTCCGCCACGTATGTGTGTCGCAGTCTATTGCAAGAGAATGAAATTTGGTAAATGAATTTCAACAAGTACATTTTTCAATAAAATAATATTGAGATATACAACAAGTACATAGGGGGTGTCATGTGCTCTTTATGGACACTATTATGGCACCTCCTATGTACAATAAGAATAATCAAATTATATTTTTCATCACATCAATAAATTTTCCTTCTTTTTCAACTATACATTCTCCATCAATCTACCATTTCAGGATACATTCTTCCAAAATAATGTGGCTCAAACACACCAAAAATTTGTTTTAATGAAAATTATCAATTAATTGTGTTTGATTAGTATAAATTTCGACCTGAAAAATATTGCAATTTTGAATTTTTTTTGTATTCGTTTGACTTTATTTTTCACAGAAATTGTCCATTAAAAAGACATAATTTGTTACAATTAATGATATAATTTGTTTACATTGCAAAATAAACAAAAAAAAAAAAAATCAAAAAACTGCCTAGAAAACCAATTCCCACACAAAAAGCAAGAAAATGTGACAAACTAATAAAATGTGGAAAATCAATTACTTGGAAAATGTTTCTTATCAAACACTCTAAAAAGTAAAAATGACAAAGTTTTCCATCTTTCGTGGAAAACTTGCCCTATCAAACAAGACTTTGTTTAGTCCGAGAGTGTTTGATTTGCTTTATTTTTTATGAAAATTGTCATTTTTTCACCTAAATTTTTATTTTTGAATTGTTTGGTTGATAATTTTTTCTATGAAAAAATATTTTTCAACTTTTAGATGATCATATTTTCCTCACGGACAAGGAAAACATTTTCTTTAGAAAGTAATAGTTTTTATTTTTCAGGTAATTCACTATTTCTTTCTTTCCCTCCTATCTCATTTACCCACTAACAAGAAATGAACAAATATAATATTTTATAGTCTAAAAACTAAATCAATCAAATACATTTAATTAATAATTTTCATACAAATAAGTTCTTATTTTCTTTTCATGCAAACTTCATACTTACAATTAAATGCACCCTAAGTTTGATTCGATTTTGTTTGATGAGGAAATTGTTTAACCAGAGGATGGACATGATTTGGTTCGAAAATAATCAAATTGGAGTAAAAATCAAATATTATGATTATTTTATAATAAAATTAATGATTTTATGTGTAATAATGGAATCAAACCAAATGATTTTTGTTCATTTAGTTTGATTCAATGACCAATTTTTTTAAATTATTGATGCAAATTAAAAGAACGTTGGCTGGTTGGCATTCAATCCCTATTTGTCTTATCATTCTTCAAAAATTCATTTTTAATAAAATTTCATTTCCAATTACACATTCTCACAATAAAATATCTTACACATAAATTCAATTTTTATTTTTTAACTTTTAGCCAGGTTTGAGCTATATTATTTTTTTCATTCTCATTATTCTACTCATTTTCAACCACACATTCTTCAATAAAATAATATTTTCATTACATCAATAACTTTTTCTTCATTTTCAACAACATATTCCCCATCATGAAATTGATTCAACGTGACTTTTTTTTTTTTCAAGAAGCAATAGCAAAAACAAAAACATTGCCAAAACGAATCATTTTCGCTACAAAATTTATTCGCATTTTTTCGTCAGCCAGCGTTGTTAATAAAAATAACGAGGGAATAAAAAAAAAATTATAATACACTTGTTTGTAGTTTCTTTATCTTCAAAATTCACCCAGTATTTGCGTGAACGTGATAGCCTGTGATTTAGACATGAAAAGAATATTCAAGTAGTTGGTAAAAACCACTTAACCAGCATCAAATCGAATGCACAAGATATAAGTAGTTAGATTATATGCTTACATTTACAAGTCAAATGCTAAATTTCATTTTCGCAATAGAAGATCAGATGTATTGGTAGGTATCGAATGTCGCAAAGTATTTTATCCTTATCTCTCATTTGTCTTTTTCTTTTTAACCTTTGACAATCATTTTTTAAAAACTTTTTTTTTTTTCAAATTCATTTTTAACTTTATATTTTTTCAATAAAATATTCTGCACGTAAATTTAAAACTTTTTTTTTACTCTTTAATCACACATTCTTCAAAAAGTTACTATTTCAAAACTCATTTTCTTTAAAAAAAAAATAAAAATAAATAAATACTCTTTTTAATGGGCATCAAATATGGGCTCAATTAGAATTAGGATTTTTAAGGAATAGAATTTTGAAGTTTTGAAGAAGTGTAAATGACTTGTGATTTAGAAATTAGAGTAAGTTAATTGTGGTGTTAAAAAAGAAAAAAGAAAATGGTATAATTACTTAATTGGGTCAGCAGAAATATAAAAAAATAATATATTATGGTTATTTGGCGTGGTGCATCAAATTAAAACAATGACGATAATATATCTACCATTTTCTGCTACAATGCTTTAAAATAAAGTAAGTTTCGTGAAATTTAAAAATAAAAATGAAGTAGCTGATGAAAATGTAAATTAATCTTTAATTTAAATATCAATATAAATATTGATGGTCGTGCAAGACTCGACGTTGATCAACAACCACTATTCACTTTACACCAAAATTCCAAACATCTTTCAAGAAATTTCTACTAATCAGACACAAATGAATGTACATTGTAAGTTTGACAATAAATTTACTGAAAAATGGATAAAGAAAGTCGTTGTATGTACATTCCTGTTGCGCATAAGAACTTATCTTTTGTTCCTAACAGTCAAGACTCTAGGCTAAAAGGCTCCCTGAAACATTAGAGCAAAATTTTTACTCTTGAACCAATGCTTTTCAACAACATTAGCCAGACCTCTGCAAACGGCAAACAAGCTGAACAGAATTGCACGAAAGCAGCAATTTTTCGAAATCCATGCATTTCTTAAGAACATAATAACTTTCTGTTTGTCTACTTTTTGTCATCTGAAATACAAAATAAAAAATATCCAAGGTCAACGAACAATTATCATCATTCTGGCTCTATATTGATATCAGTAATGGGAGCAATGAGGCGGAGGTTTCAGCAAAACGAGACTTTAGTTAGTGGCACGGAACAAGGCTTGATTGGAAAAGTAGTGAAATGAAAAACGGAAGTCTCACTACAGGCTAGATAGCTCGTCTTTTAGCACTCTGGCATTCATTCACAATATTGACAGCATTGGTTTCTCTACTCAACTGTCCTAATCTATCGACTTGGAATACTGCTCAAACTTTTATCTCCTCGATTCTCTTTATAGCATCCCTCATCACAATCCTCTTCTCTTGATCACTTTCTGTACAATCAGCTCCAATATATAAGAGCTTCTCCATTTGTTCAAGTGAATTTGACGCGTTTGCTATCTCTGGATCAATCAATTCTGAAATTTTGTTCTCGGAAATTGCTGTTTTAATCCATTGTACAACATCAGTACCGCCCTTTTGATTATTCAGGTACTGAGAAGGAAATTTCCCGGTAACTATTTCAAGAATGACTATTCCAAGACAAAAAACATCGCTCTTTGGAGAAACTTGTTGGTACAATACGGCTTCTGGGGTTTTATAAGCAAACAGCTGATGCACAGATTGAGTGTTATTGATCAATGGATAAAATGAATAATCATTGAGAAGTGGATCGTAATTTGAAGAAAGAAGAATATTGCTAGACTTGAGATTCCCATGTGGCAGTTCATATTGTGCAAACTCATTGTGGAGGTATCCCATTCCTTGAGCAACTCCTTGAATAATTTTCAGGCGAGTAGACCAATTCAGCTCCGCATGAGAAATCCCACGATCACCTGAAAAACTCCATTTTATTGTTAATTCAACAAACCAAAAAAATAGAAAAGAGAAAGGCAAGTCCAAATGACATTTCCAATATGCATCAATCAATCCAGGAATAAGTATGAAGAACACTACTGAATTAAAAAAGAAAGAATAGAGGAGAACGTGCGGTTATCTTTTCACAAATTAAGATGATATTCCAAAATGATGTCCGTCATAAAAATTCTTACCGTGTAATAGATACAATAAGCTGCCTTTGGCAACAAACTCAGACACCAACAGCTTCTCTTCCTTCCGGTAGTGGTATGCCAATGGTGTTAAAATATTCTGGTGCCTAATTGTCCCGAGCTTTCTAACCTCTGTGTCAAATGTTTCCCTGCTGACTTTATTCACATCTCTCAATCTCTTTACCACAACAGAAACCCCATTAGCCATCACAGCTTTGTAAGCTGATCCCAAACCGCCGCTTCCTAGAACCTCAGCTGCAGCCTTCATCAAATCAGACAGCCCAAATACACCTTTTTCTTCATTAATTACAATGAGATCGCCTTTTTTTCCACCTTTTTGCGAGCCTTTTCTTGACAAATTCATTGAGTCGATTCCTTTCCTGCTGCTCAAGTTCCTCTTCTTCATACTACTAGGTATGTGTACTTGCACTGCCTTGTCCAAATTATCCTTACCAAGCATCTGGAAATCATCATCCTTTCGCTTACCCTTGAATGCTATTGTCACCACCAGGAGGGCAACTACTACCGATAGAACCACCCACTTTGCGCCTGACCCTGACCCTGACCCTGACCCTGACCCGGACTCCTTGGTTTCATTGATATTATCCTCTGCGGGTGCTTCAGTTGCACTCTCTTCATCAGCCTTGCATTCTTTGGACAGAACCGTGCCACAAAGGTCGGGATTTCCATCGAAAGGCTTGGCACCAAATCTTGACATAGCTGGAGGGATTTCTCCTTGCAGCTTATTGTTGGACAGGTCGATTTTCTCCAAAGATTTTTGTGCTAATGAAGGAATAGGCCCTGAGAATTCGTTTTGTTCCAGAAAGAGAACCATTAGATTCTCCAATTTTCCCAAAGAATCAGGAATCCTCCCTGAAAAATTGTTTCTTGCAAGCTCAATCTTCTTCAGAGATCCCATATTTGAAAAGAAATTTGAAGGTATTTCCCCGGAAAATTCATTGTTTGCTAGATAGAGGGACTTCAACTTAGTAAGGCGACTGAATTCAGGCAATGGACCTGAAAAGCTATTGTTTTCCAAACTGACAACTCTAAGTCCCTTAAGATTTGCCAAAGAATCAATAGCAATATCTCCCGCTAGACCATTGTTCATAAGATACAAGTTTATGACATTTTCCGCATTACATTCTACACCTTTCCATTTCGTTTCCTTGTGACATGGATCAGTGCCTATTATCCAGGTTGAATCCAGGGATGCAGATTCATCTAACGCCTCTTTGAATTCATAAAGAGGCACACCGTCATTGGACAAACACGGGATATAAAGACAAAAAATAAGAATAAAAATGAGAAACCAGGAAGGAAGAAAACGAGCAGCGGCCATGTTTGATTATCTGAAAGTCGCTGACACCTCCCGGCAGGACAAATGTGCCGCTGTTCGGAGAGGTTGGAAGTTCTGAATCCTTTTTTTGGGAGGTGGTTTGTTTGGTTGTTGGGTTGGAATCGTCTGTCATGATTATGGGAGGGGTGTGGGGTGAGTTGAACAAAGATTGGTGATAGTCCAGGCAATTCCAAAGAAAATCTCTAAGATTTTGGGGTCCAAACAGAAAGAGAGGTGTTCCTTCCATTGATATTTTCAAAGTAGAGACATTTAAGGTATGCCTAATTTCAATCTATATATACACCTTACATTTAAATGTCTTTATTTGCAATGTATTTTTTTTCATAGTGATATTTGGATGTTCTAAAATATGTATATTCTAGGCATATATTTGGTTCAGTCATATTACATGTACAATGATGGTTGACAATCATTAATTGACATCATCATATTCATTCAATTCAAAAAGTTTTCAAAAAGTGTTTTTTTAGATCAATTGTCCAAATTTTGTCACATCAAACATTGTCAACCATAGTGTATTTTGTTCACTTATTTGAGCCTTTAAATTTGAGTGTTTATTGGTTATTTTGATTAATTAGAGCTTAATTTTATGTGTATTGTGTTTATAAAGTACAAATCAACATAAATGGCAAAATTGGAGAAAAATTGTGAAAATGAGATAAATGGTAAGAAGTCCAAAGTTCGGGGACTAAAATGAAAATACTCAAAAGTTGTGTCGGACCTCACGATGAAAACTCGAGAGTACTAGGGGTCAATTGGTTAAATATAGTCAAAATATTATCACACATCAATTTTCAATCGAAAAAATTAGGCTCCAGATTTTCATGCTCAGATTGAAATTCATTTTTGGTAGTAAATGTTCGAATTGGAAAATGATAATTATAAAAGAATTGTAGCCTTTTTATTTAAATTTTCAATATACTTTGAATCGTCTCAATCGAATATCGGGAAAGGAAGTTATGATAAAAATATTAATAATTGGTCAAAGATAAAACTAGGCGAACGCCTCACCCCCACCCAAGCCACCAAGGCCAAATTCACCCTTCTAGGCGAGCATCTTGAAGAATTGAAAAAAAATTATGTTTCCTTTTCTTGACTTTGGCAAGTTTTGGTGACATTTTATGCATCCTTTTATAACCTAAAAGAGTGTCAAAACTTGAAGAACAATTATTTAATCATTGAAGAGAGGCTAGCAAACGGCGAATAAAAGTTCTACAACAAGATTTGAAGATTAAAGGCTCGGATTGAACATTTTCATGCAAGAAATAAAGTTTTTGAGCTCTTCATCTATTTCTTTACTTCAAGCAATGTTTTTCCATATGTTTTTGTGAAATTTGAATATCATAATGCTAGACTAAACATCTTTTGTATTGGAATGATGAAATCTATTGATTGCCATTTTTAATTCACAATATAAGTATTTTAGTGAATTCTTGTGTTCTTGATCACGTATGTATGCTTATTTTATTGTTTGAATGCTTGAACACCATTTAGACAATTATTTGCTTATTGTAATATTAGGAGACTCACAATAAGTTAGCACATTGCATATTAAACACATGAACAATATGTGTTAGGAATAACAGTTATAAT
Organism: Fraxinus ornus; assembly: GCA_903798235.1. Lineage (NCBI taxonomy): Eukaryota > Viridiplantae > Streptophyta > Magnoliopsida > Lamiales > Oleaceae > Fraxinus > Fraxinus ornus. The sequence goes on along the minus strand of CAIGRF010379857.1, from coordinate 4,539 downwards.
GTGTGCAATCAATAGTAATAATCACGTGATTGAATGCTTTCCTAGCATATGAATTTGAACCAGGAATAAGATCGGGTCATGCTTAAGATATGTATAATATGTCTTAGAAAAGAACATTAGACCATGAGCTACTCCATTCTAGTTTTCAGGAAATATTTTGTTTTATTTGATTAATTCTGGCAAAAAAAATAAAATACATTTGTTCCTAAGGTTGACCAGTGTCACATAGAAACACAACCTAAACTTATCTCCATAATAAATTTTAACTATCTACTATGATATTATATGCTTTCTTTTTCTAGTTTTACAATGTTATTGAAGAAACTATTACAATTATTAACCATGTTTAATGATGTTAAATTCCAATTTCAACTCAGTTTTAATTTGGGATAAAATTTCCGAATTGAATTTTATGTCCAGAAATAGAAGGCCTGCATCGGACTTGGGTGGCCCGACCCTGTGGACATTCCAAAGCTAAACATGACGAGTTGAGTTGAGAATTAAAATAAGATGAAGATATTCAAGTATTTCCTTGACTCTTGGTATGTATTTTATAACATTGATTTGTTGGAAAACATGAATTAAATGGTGAATGAGATGTAACAACAATTTTGATTTCAAATTCTCTAGTTAATTTTCCATTGAATTGAATAAATTATGAGATACAATTTTGATTTCAAATTTTGTAGTTAGTTTTCAATTGAATTGGTGGTTACAAAGTCCCAATTGCTATTGTAACATTTTTTGTAGTAATACAAAATTAATAGAAAATTGAAACCCCTCTCATCCTAGCACTATATAAGGAGGTGTTCTTCTTATTTCGCACACAAAAATTTAATAGTTATTTCATCTCTCTAATTTGATCTCTTCTCTCTTTGTTTCAAATGTTTTGTTCTTAGTAGTTTAGATAATTTTTTTATTTTAGCTCGATAGAAGTGTGATTATTTTCAATTATCTAAAGCAGTGACAAGGTGCTAGCCAACTGCTTTCAGCTGTTATATCATGAGAGACATACGTCATTAGTCATCTTGCACCATAGTGAGAAGTGAATCTGTTTTAAGGAAATTGTATACAGCACAAGCCTCAGTTCCTTCTAATATCGCCACTACATCAACAATCAAATTTCCTTTCTTTATTATTACTCCGTTTATTGTAACTTTTCTTTCCAATATTTTATAATTTCATTAGTATTTCTAATTTCTTTTTGTATTTTTCCTTAACATGATCAACCTTTGCAGTTTTATTCAACAAAATTCATGTTTTAAACTTGACCTACAGCCTCATCTTTCCTGATATCCTGTCTTATCCACAAACTGGCTACTGTGATGTGAAAGCCTGAAAAAACAATGAAAAGTTCAGTATCAAAGCTTTGTGTGCATACTATAAGCTTCCATGGGACAACCTAGGTAACAAGAGAGAGAAAACAGGTCTCTTTTTAAAATTTTCTTAAAAGATTTATTTTATCTTTAATTTGATTGGGGAAAAAATAAATTCAGAAGGATAAGAAATCGAGACAAGTACTAAAAAAGTGTTATAGTGGTCAGGATCTACAACGAGAAAACAAAAGCTAGCATTACAAGTCTCCCATTTTTGATTTCTTTCATCCTCAAAACCATCAGTGGCTCGGATGATCCTTTTCTCCACATGAAGGGATCAAACCACACACCACCAAGGTCACCAATATCAGGCTTAGGCTTCTTCTTATGTAGGAATGTTGGCTGAATATCAACACGTCTCGAATAGATCATAGATCATATCGACCCATCTCGAACCCTCTATCCACCCACATCAGGGCCAACTGCACAAAAAAAATAAAGTTGTAGGATCTGCAAAATATTCTCGAGCTCCAGTATCGTACCAAGTCCTTAATGAGTCCAAGGCTTTCAAACCATTCTGTAGTAAGAATTCCAACAACAGCAACAACAAGCATATCCCATTTGACATGCATTAATTCAGCTTGTGCAAACCATTTAAGCAGTTCTGGATCAGAACCTAGACATAATTTATTTGTTTTTGTTAGAACTTGGAAATGATCTAAAAACCAATGTATTCGCTAGCACTGTCAAGTAATTATCAATTTATTGCACTTCTCTGATTGCAGATACAGTATAGAATGCATACTTAATCCCACTGGATCGTAGCCAGAATCTCCAGGAAGACTAATTAAAAAGATTAATGTCAAATTCTGTAATTTATAAGTATGTGTATAACTATGTGAAGAGAAGGGGACAAACCTAAACTAACATGTTTATAACTTTAAAATGAATTTAAGATTGTTTATAACTTTATTGAATAATGATCATGGGCCATGATTGCCTACCACATATTGATTTCTATTTATAATGTAATAAGACTAGAATTCTTCATTATTTTGTGGTTAGTGTTTATCCAAAGAAAATATAACAAATATCAAATGTTGACCTCAAAAAATGAACTCAACGGATGTCGGGCCCACTCTTGCCAAGTCAAGTGCAATTCCGACGTGTTCGTACTGGAATAGTGACGATAAATGGTCAGAAATGGACGCGGGAGGCACTTTGCGGCGAGAGATAAAAATATTCGAGCTCCGACGGTTTGAAACAACAACGATTGCACTAACATCAATCGCGGGGTGAAATCACACTATGCTATCTTGCATTTGATAGGAATATGTAGAAGGATAGATAGAAGAATGTATATTGTCTTATCCATGTTATCTATTGCAATCTATATTTCACAAAATTGTAAAGATTACTGAATGAATATCCGACTAAGTGTTTTTTGTTCTTTCTATTTCTTAAGAATTCGAGTATGTGTGTATCTACTTTCTTGATTACAAAAGAACCATCCCTGATTACTTACAATGAGAGACTATTATGCTACGCAAGCCAACGCGGTGATCATTGGATCAGAACCACATGGCCTCATCTCCTATATTGAGACATCACATCACTGTCATATTCATACAATTAATACATTGAAAAGGGGTCAACCACTCTATACAATAGGCTGATATACTGACATACTCTAGTACAAACGTTACATCAATCACTTCTAAGAGATCTTCGAATTTGTTGCATGAGACAACGTCAACTCCAAGGGTATTGATGTCTTTGAAAGCCTCAGAAGGCTTTATAGGGCCTCAGCCCAAGCTACAGTGCTTCGTCCTTGAGGTAGTGCTTCAACATGAACCTCAACTTTTGGGGTAAGGACCTCGATCTTGTTTGATCTTTTCATTATTTGACCTTGTAAATCTTCCTTTGACTTTCTTCAGCATCTATCTACGTGACATGTGGTCCACCACGTGGCACCTTTTCCTTGAGCCTCGGAAATGAGGCGTAACATCAAATAACAAACTAACAACTCTACAATTCAATGGTACTATGTTACTTGACTGATTCTATAAATGCACTTGGACTTGAATTTGATTTATTACATTATTTTTCAAGATTGTGCTTATCTCATCTTGTTGGACTATCATTTGGTTTGAATTTATTGACCTTAAGTCTTCTAGATTACTCGAACTATCTTCACTGGCTTTGAAATTATTTTGAGGATTCATAACCTTATATGTGGTGTTGTTTGCATTTGGTGTAACATATATGGTGAGGGACACGGTTTTCATTAGTGAGATAACCAACATGTTCTTGACTCGTTTATTAATTTTGGTATGAAATTTTCTATTTCTAGTGTTGTTTGGATTTGGTGATGTATTTGATGGACCAGAATTAATATAAGATGAGTGAGGATCACATTATTGTGTGGCTACATATGCAATAGTTGATAGCGAGTCTTTGGTTTCGACTTGGGTTTCATGAAGGTCGTAGATGATGATCGAACTTTTGCAAGGTGTTCATTGGCGGGATTACTGATCAGTTCTTCGCTTTCTAAAAGAGCCAAGGCTTGTTCATTCTATAGGGGGTAATTGGTAGGTAAGTTTGAGTGTAATGAAGTTGCCAACATATAGGGGTACTCAAGTCATGGTGGAAGAAAAGAGTTATGGTGTGTTGAGTGTTCACAATGGCTCTAATACTAAAAAGAAAAAAAAAATAAAAAGAGAACTTTACAATGCTAAAAGATTGTTTATAACTTTGTTGAATAATGACCATGGGTCATGATCGCCTACCACACATTAATTCCTATTTACAATGAAATAAGAGTAACAACTCTTCAATATTTTTGTTACTAGTGTTTATTCAAAGAAAAGTAACAACGGCCCGTAAGGTGTACAACGGCCAGAGTGATCACTAAGATATTGGGCCTAATCACAATATTATTGCAAACCATACATCTAACCAGTAAAATTCGCAATCAAATGGAAGCCCACAAAATAGAATTATTCTAACATTCTCCCACTTGGGAAAACATTTGATTACTATAGAACAAAACTTTTAACCTCCGGGTTAGACTACATAGGTGGCCATACAAATATAGCTACAATAACAACACCTTACACAACATGATCCGGTCCAACAAGAATGTTAACATCGAACATGGAAATCGTTACACCAATCAAACGATATAAGACCACTCCACAACTACAAATGCCAACATCCTTAT
>CAIGRF010379792.1:0-14765 GCA_903798235.1 Fraxinus ornus | reverse complement strand
ATAATCATGGAGGAAGGCTCCATTGAGGTTATGAGTATAAGGGGTGCTCGAACCTTGGGCAACTTGGGCATAACTCGCGGTCTACCTTCGCCAGTTACTGAGGGGCCGGTGGCTGGTAGTTTAGGAAATTAGTTTGGCTAAGTTAGGATACGTGGGTACCAAAAAATAATAATAATAATAATTCGACCGTTATACAGTGAGCGGGCCCCACTTTGACAGCCATGTTTGACTGTTATCTGCATTCAATTAAAGAATTTGGTGAAAAGACCATAATGTCCCTAACTTGTTTGGACGCAATTTTCATAAATTGGACAATTTTGACATTTCAAACTAAAAAAAGACAGCCGCCATTCATTTTTCAAATATTGCGGCTGAGTCACTATTCAACTTACTGTTGCAATATTTATATTTTTCATTAAAATGTGGAATTAATGTCTCCCAAACATGCTCTTAATTTAATATGTTTGAGATTTTGACGTTTGACCTTTCATTATCTTTGCCGGTTTGGTGTTCGAGCCGGATTTCAATATTTTCTGGATGAGTTTCTCAAGAAAAATAACAGATATTGTGCTGATACCACAATCTAAAAAAAGTAAATTTAGTGCCAAGTCTGTCAATTTCTTCAAAAAAGGGTAAAACAGAAAGTGACAAATTTTGGTAGCAAATGACGGAGTCACGGAGCCAATAAAATGGGGGATTTTATCAAACAGCAGTCGTTGTCTCACTGCGCAAGTTAGCACTCGTCTCAAACCGGTTAATATGAGTAGCTAGGGCTTCATCAAATAATAAAACAGAGTAGATTTCGGGTAAATTAGGCTCAGATTTCCCACTTCAGTTCTGGAACATTCATTCAAACCGGTTAGACGGGCCAATTCTCAATAGTAGTTCAGGTTTTAGGGTACTATAGTTGTATATTTGTAGAGAAATTGGATTTGGAGATCTTTTGCAAATGGTTAGGATCAATGCCCACCAGGATGAGGATGAAGAAACGCCCGATAGCTCTTCAACCGGAGGTACGCGTGCTTGCATGTATGTGTCTGTGTGTCTGACTGTCTGTGTGTTTTGTCATTAAAGTTTTCAAAATTTTGAATTGGGCAGGAAAAGGGGAGAGGAAAAGAGGCGATCAGAAAGTGAATGCTTTAAGGTCGAAACATTCAGAGACGGAGCAACGTAGGAGAAGCAAGATTAATGAAAGGCAATTTTTTCTCTTCTTTTTCTTTCGTTTGAGTTTCTCTGTTTTGGTGATTTTGGGTGTTGTTTAATTGTAGGAGTTTGATGTGATTTATGTTTCTGTTTTGTGGAAAAAAAATTATTAGCTGAGACGGAAAAAAGGATATCATTTTTTTTCGTATATGTCAATTTAAATATTGCGATACTATTTCTTCAAGAGTTCTAACTGAGAGGGTGATTTCCATGCCGCTAAGTGCAGAATTCTCTTTTTAGACATTTGGAAATGTGTTATTTTGGGTATTGGAAATTAATTTTTCTGACTTAGACTGAATTTGAGCACTATATAGTCCTTTTAGATACTTCAAAATGAATATTGAGTTTCATTTCAAATCGTTAAAGGATGGAGATGAGTGAATATAAGTTTATTTGTTGCAGATTTGAAATTTTAAGAGAGTTATTACCGGAAAATGATCAGAAGAGAGATAAAGCTACACTTTTGTTGGAGGTTTGTTATTCCAGTTTAGTGCCTCAAATTCTTTTATGTTACCCAACAATCCGATTGCAAAAATTTGTAATTGTTATACAAATTCTCTCAAGTTCTCAATGTTTCATACTGCAGGTTATACAGAATATCCACTTTTTACAGGAGAGATTACAAATGTACGAGGGAACGTACCAAGGTTGGAGTCCAGTGCCCACAAAGTTGATGCCATGGGTAAAATTTATACGATCCCTTGTTCTTTATGTTATTCTTGGTAATTTCAGTGTGACTCTCTCTCTCTCTCTCTCACACACACACACACACACACACCCCCACACCCAGAGGGATACTTTAGCTAGAGGGGAAGTGATTAAGACTGCATTGATTCTCTTTTCTTGTATGTTTGAAAACTGATAGCTGTTTTCTCATCATGGAATTGTCAAAGAGAGTGTATTATATAATACTTTGGCCATAACTTTAGGTTCATGTTATAATAAGTGTAAAGCTTAAGCAAGCACTAATATGAACATGTGTATCTTTTGTCAAAAGAAAGTTAGGTTTATGATGTGAAATTCACTCTTGAAGTCACATGGAGAACTCGTTAATCAACCATGTTTGGAATTCTTTGTATTAAGGAAATAAACACACTTTGTAATGTACTAATTTCGTGATGAACTAAAAAGACAAAGAAGTGAGCCTCTCATTTTAGGACTGAAGGTGTCTATTTTATTTTGATGCAAAAGATATGCAACATTTACCTCTGATGCTTTGCTACCAGAGAAGCAATTCTGGGCCAGTTGAAAGCTTTATCGACCAATCTCAACTTGCAAGGAACAGAACAGATCATGAAGATAATTATATTGTCAATCCAACGATTCTTAATCCTGCACAAAACTCAGTGGAGTCTGACATGAGTAGGGACATCTTAGGTAAACCAACAGAAAATCCACATGTGGCAGCAAATGACAAAATTCCTCTTCAGTCAAATTTGTTCGAGGGTGTATCATGCCAACCTTCTCAGGGATCTTTTTTAGATGCTGAGCAAATGACACCTCAGTCACAATCCCAAATTTGGGTGGGGAAATCATGTGGAAATGAGTCAGCTGTTCCTATCTACATTCCAAATGAGGTCGAAGAGCTGAAGAGTGAAAGTGGGGCTAGCATCTCAAGAACCTGTTCTCAAGGGTAAACATCGAAAAATAAAAAACTGTGATTATTATGTACCACATTTGCATTTTAGTGCTGTTTAGTTTTGTTTGATCAGATTTATATTGTTCTCTTGCTGAAGAAAACTAGTAAATCGGCTATGATCTGCATTTTGTACTCATAGTTACTATGTGCATGATATTGAATTACTTGGAAACAATTAGGAAAAGCCTATTTACTTTGGTTTACATATATAAAGCACGTTTACTTATATTTCCATAAGACTGCATTTGCGACCTTTTTCATGTTTGATGGCCTTGTATTTTGGTTAGCATGATGAAACCAAATTACCTTTTTCCTTTTCCTTCGCAATTTTGTCAAATGGTTGAACTTTTCATTTATAAAGGTGATGGGATAGGTGGTTAGGTTTTTGGAATATCGGGAATTTATCTTCAAACATATAATTTTATTAGGTCCTCCTAATTTTAAAGTAATTGCAGACTTTCTGGACAACCTATATGGGTTAGTAGGTCCTCTTGATTTAAGTTATGGCAGCACATTCTTAACTGATTTGTGCTTCAATCACTTGACAAGCTTTTTATAATTATTTGAATGTTATTATGTTGTAATACTGAGGGTTTTGATGGTTGACCAGCTTGTTGAATACCCTTGCCAATGCACTGCAATCATCTGGTGTAGATTTGTCCCAAGCCAGTATTTCTGTGCAACTTGATGTTTGCAAACGTGCAAATAGTAGTAGTACTGCTACAATGTTCAGTGTGGAGGTTCGTTAGCTTTCTTTATTTGTCTTATTCAGATATATTTGGTTTGTGGATTTTGTGAGGAGACAAGAAAAAATAAAATGAGAGGAAAATAACTTCTTTGTTGCTTACATAGTATTGGAAGCCCAACATCCCAAATTGTATCAATTATGAAAATTAGAGATTGTATTATAATTAATTTTGTACCAACAAATATGATATTACAAGGCTCATAAGGTATTCCTTGTTTCTAGTTCCCATTTAGTAATCATCTCCTTTCTCTTTCTTTTCCTTGATCATGCAAAGATAACGGACTTCCTTTTAGATTTCCATTCTTTTACTTAGAATTCCTTTCAATTCTAGGCTCTGGTCTTGCACGAGCGTGTTCTACTCCTTTGTTTCACCATATACAATATTTGTTTGTATTTTTTGGTTTTATCCTGTTACCTTTGTACTATATGTTAGATACATTTGAGGCCTTTGTATGCAGTTTATTCATAATCTCATATTTTTAGTGTGTTTTGAAGAAAATATTAGTTGCTTAAAATCTTCTACTTTTCTGATCATTCAGGATCACGAGAACCCGTCTGGTGTTAGTTCAGCAGATTTTGGGGATATTGGTGAGAATTATGTCCATCCTCATAAAAGGCTAAGGGCAGAGAGGAGCTAATATCATATATATTTGGAAGTTTTGTTCTCATTTGTTCCATATTTCCTTTGTTCCTGTTCTGTGGGGCTGGGGACGGAATAAGAGGGGAAATGTTTTTAACATCAGATAGTCCTGAGTCCACAAACAGCTGTCTGGACTAAGTGTACACGCCTTGCCTTTTTCATTGGTTGAGGTGCCAGAATTTTTCTAGAATCAGCTTACATATGTTTTCTTCTGTACTTGCTATATAAAGGCTTCCATTTGATTATGAGAAGCTGCCTTTAATGAAGTTCTCATTGTGGAAAGTTAAATTGTCCTCGTTTTGTTGTTGCATTTTTCATATGAATGTGATGCAAGCACCTTTGTGTTTGTCATTGTGATTTCCACCGTATTCACTAACAACAGTTTTGCGTCCGCCTTTTTCATAAGAGAGGAAGGAATGTAGATTCACATTTTCAAGCACTTTCTCCCAGCCAATTTCCCTCGTAAAGCTGGAAAAACTTGACGAGACTGGCTTAAGGTATAATGGTCAAGTCGAGTATAACATCCATCCATTGTTTCCTTTTCTCTCAAGAACTCTGAGGTTTATTTTATGAATGTATACTGTTGCTGTCTTTTTGTTCTTAATTGTCAATAAATATTGCTTTTATCAGGAAAAGAAATCCACTGGTGAATAGTTTTAAGCACTGTTCGATAAAATGTCCACTGAAGAATAATTACACATGAAATAATTTTACACCCACGTCTCCCAGCTTCGGCTGATTCCTACGGGGCCAGCGTGAGAGCAAGACTCATTCGGGTAATTCCGTAATTATATTGAACATCTATGTTTATTGCACATATTGAAATTTGTATAATGCGCTGATTCATTTTGGCACTATAAATATTTAATTCTTGTTCAATTTTTTATCATTCAGTCGGATTATTTGAGTCATCATCAGAAGAATTTTTCAGTGATATGAAGCACGATTTTTGAGAGGGTCATACTCTTTATGGGCAAAATAGTTGAGTTATTCATTATGAAATTGCAAGTTAATCCATTGTGTGGAACACGTTGAATTAGTTCGAACTTAGAATGTTAACCGTGTAGCACCGTCATCATATTGTTAAGAACCTTCGAAGATATTTTTCCTTCTTCTGGAGTTGTTAATGATAAGCAATATTTAGTATAATGCAATACACCGCAATATTCACGAGTCGGTCTAATCTATCCATAAACAATAGATTTGATATTTAGTCCTTTTGGGAAGTCATCATTATCAAATACAGTAGGTTGATTGTATCCCCACTTTTAAAATTCGTGTATGAAGAGGAATTCTCCACAGAGTATGTCACTCTCGTCTAGCTTCTTTTCATTCTCTGTCAATGGAGCAAAGAAAAATAAGTAGATCAATCGAAAAAAGAAAGAAAGAAAAAATCAAATAAAAGCAAGAAATAATTAAAATCAATATTAAATAATCTTCAGAAATGACACCAAAAATTTGTTGTCAATTTTAAATCATGCAAGTGTACAATTGTAACAAGTAATATAGTGAACTAATGAGTTCAGATATCATTCTCGCGACTATTATCTAATAATTGGTTAAATTATTCCAAACTTTAATTTGATGATAATATTAATAATAATAACAATAATAATAATAATGTTTGTGATTGTTGTCTAAATTATTCTAAGCTAAATTATCTAACTACATAATTTATCGAATATGGGTTTTAAAAGTATGAATGTGGATGCTAGAACTTACAATTTTACCTATAGATCATCTCTAATTCGCAAATTTATTACTATTTAGTGTTAGATAGAATTCTTTTAAAGTATTCAATTTACCCACATCGAATCCTCATTTAGTCTATTTGACTAATTCAGTTTCATATCTTTATGTGATTCGATTTTAGTTAAACGAAATATAAATTCTAAAAATTCATCTAATGACCGCAATAATTAGTATAAGTATCTTTACACGTTATACTAAATTACCGAATTTTACTATGTGGTTTAAATCTAAAACCCACCTCTCGATTTGTAATAGATTCACAAAATCATTGAATAATTTGCTAAAGAATTCAAAGCATTAAACTGATGGGATAATTGCAGCAAAAGCTCCAAACTCTTGAAACATTAGCAGACTTTTCCAAAACTTTTGATTTGTTGCAGTCGTCATCCCTAACATTTTCAACAATTCATGTGAGGCTCTTTTGGATGGTTTCCATCCATTTTTCCATCAGTTGGCCCAAAAATTAAGTTTGACCATATNTTGTTGCAGTCGTCATCCCTAACATTTTCAACAATTCATGTGAGGCTCTTTTGGATGGTTTCCATCCATTTTTCCATCAGTTGGCCCAAAAATTAAGTTTGACCATATTTTTAATCAATTAAAAGGGGGCAAAATGGAATTAAAAGGATAATTGAATAAAAAATTTAAAAAAAGAAAAGTGAAGAATGGATCTCTTCTTTACCCAAGCCCCACCCCACCCCATAGCAAATCCTACCCAAAAAAAAAAAAAAAAACACAATATCGGTGGCAACTGTCGACCACTGGCTAAAAAAAAAAAAACCAAAATCGACCCACCACCACCGACGACCACCAAACACCACCGGTAAATCCACCACAACAATCCACAATAGCAAGCCCAACTTAGACAAAGAAATCAAACCCTAACTGTCGGACTTGTTCTATATTTGGGTCTTCAACTTTCACTCCTACCTTTTAGTAGCCAAAATTTGAGAAGGGTAGCAATTAATGGTCTTGTGCTGAAAGTAGACCTGGTTCAACATTTGTGGTTGTAGTGAAATATTCAAACAGGGAAAAATAAGAATTTATTTGGGAATTAAATGGATTTTTAAAAGAGAAATTTGTAAATCAGAATATATGATTCAAGATCTATGGTTGGATTAGGATTATCTCATTGCTCTATCTATTTCCAGTTATTATTTTTTTGGAAGGGCCTCAATGGTGGTGGAGGTAATGGTTGCTATTAGGTTGTTTTGGTTCGATTTCAATTTTGAGGATAGAAATGAAGGGGGTGAAAGGGTGTATCTTATTGTACTTCGGTGGAGGGAGAGGTGACGGTGGATGGTGGCGATGGGGTTTGGTAGGAGTGGGGTTTGTTGATTTCTCATTTCATTTTTTTTTTTTATCTTTTTGGTTTTTGATCTAAGTTTTTATTTATTTTATGGGAAAAATATATTAAATTACTATTTTGCCCTTTTAAAATTGATTAAAATGGATGAAAACCATCCAAAAGTCATCACACGCAATGGTTGGAAATGTTAAGTGTGACAGTTGCAACAAAACAACGATTTGGGGAAAGTCTGCTAATGTTTCAAGTTTTGGAGCTTTTGCTGCAATTATCACTAAATTAATTAATAAAATCAACACATGCATTTAAAGAACTAGAACCTTGAATAAAAAAAATAAAGGGTCATACATAGATTACATTGTTCGCCTTACTTATTAATTTAGCTACTCATAATGATTAAAGAAAAACAAAAAGTATAGAATTCATAACCGAATTTTGAAATCTTGATCATGGAAAGAAGTGGATCTTACATCAAGAATCTTCTTCAACCTCAAAAGTCTTAAAACCCTAGTTTTTCTCTTTGATCTTGATGATTATATGTTTTTCTCTCTCCCAAATTGTGTTCTCTAGAGTTGTAATTATGTCTTCTTCAAGTTTTGGAAGGGTTTTAATTGAATTGGACTTTTAAAAAGTTAAATACACTTGAAAATACTATTTGGCGACAAGAGGCACCTAGGCGCCATGTAATGGCTTCGCGGCGAAATCTGATCTTTCTTCTCGAGAGAGGATGCCTAGGCGCCACCTGATATTCTCACTCTGCGCTTTGTTCAATATTTTTGTTATAATTTTATCTTTCGATATTTGATTAAAGTGACTCAAAATGTGTTGAAAATATAACTTAAAGGGTTACAACTTTGTTAGAGATGGTTTTTTTCCAATTCAAACTTTTACTATGTCAAAAATGGATCTCAATCTCCGATTAATAATTTGGAACATACTTGTACGATTAAAAATTCATTTATGAAAATATTTTGATCATATTTCACTCGTTTTTTTTTTACTTCTAATTGTATTTGGTTGACTCCTAACAATATTCGATTATCGCTTAGTGGTTCGAATCAACTATTGAAAAATTATAACTTTATACTTAATGTCATCATGATTATCCAATTTGAATTTATTTCATCATAACCACTCAATTTCATATAATGTTTTACCATGNCACTTTAGTCCCCAAACTTTGAATCTTGCAATTTTTCATCAATTTTCGCTTCTTTCTTTTAATTCCACTTCATTTCATCAAGTTTTGCCTAATAAACCAAATATACAATAGATTAGGCTATAATAGTTCAAAAGAACTATTAAATGTCTATATTTTTAAGTCTAAATAAGTGTATTTTTGAAAGGGGGCGAGTTTATTTGATTTCTACATTATTTTCTTAATTGACTAAATTTTTAATTAGTTGAAAACTATAGCCTGAATGTTAAAATCTATTTACAGTTTACACTTGTCGAATTTGAGGATAATAGGACATAAAAATGTATTATACTTTTATTTGACTGAATTTAAAAAACATCAAAACATGTTTGACGTGGCTTAAGATGTTTTTAAAAATTCAAGTTAAAGTTAACAATTAATTTTAATCACAGTTTTCATAGAACTCACAATTTTTATCAACTTTTCAATTATAATGCACGCATCGTAACTACTTATTAAAATCTACTAAAAACTCGATTTTTAGTTACACCAAACTGGGACTTAATGTTGCTCCGTCTACTTCATTAAGTATGAGATTAGATGCATGAAATCAATAAGCATAATACATGTTCAACGAAATATCAAGTTGTGTAAGAATACGACTTGAAGCGACATTAATAGGCTTGATCGTATCAACAAGTCAACCCACAAGACTAGAGTTTCAACACCATGCCAATATGTACGTATGATCTTCTGTATACATTGGCTATGCTTAGAATGTGTCTAAAGTTGTAAATAGGGCTGTCAATGAATTGAATTTTGATCCGAGTTCGATCCAAATTCGATGAAATTAATGGGAGGTGGATTTAGGGTCTCATTCTGATAATCCAATCAAGATTCAAATCTGATAATCCGATAACTAAATGAAGTGAATATGAATATATGTAAATCCGATCCGATTTGCTATAATAATATAATATATTTTATATATTATCGCATAATTTATTACACATATTTTTTTCATTTTGAAACTTGTATTATACTTTAAACATAATTTTCAAATAATAAATAACGTTAGATAATAGTATAATATTGTCAATTGAAAATTTTGGAGAGTTTTAATTTTTTATAAATTAAATTAAAAATTAAAATGAGATAAAATAATAATTATTTTATTTTATAAATTGAACCAAAGAGGTCTACAATTGGAGTTGCTTTCATTGTTATCAACTCCCCACTTCCCGCATCGAATACTTACTAGAATATTAGAGGATTTGTAATCTATAAATAGGTGGGCTAGGAATTGAGTAAAAAGCTATCTGCATTTTTTAATTCTAGAGTTTAAAAGTTGACTAATATAAATTTTTTATCTTCCTAATTTCTTCAATTTCGGATTGGATTATCGGATCGTTTTTTTTATTTTTAGAATGTATATTTAAAACGTACCAGCCTCCCCTCCAATAGGGGGAGGGCAAAAGGCCATTAAGTAAGGCTTGTAGTAAGCCTTGGAGTACACATAGCTTTTTCCTTTTGGGGATAGAAATGAAGGGGGTGAAAGGGTGTATCTTATTGTACTTCGGTGGAGGGAGAGGTGGCGGTGGATGGTGGCGATGGTTTTGGTAGGGGTGGGGTTTGTTGATTTCTCATTTCATTTTTTTTTTATCTTTTTGGTTTTTGATCTAAGTTTTTATTTATTTTATGGAAAAAATATATTAAATTACTATTTTGCCCTTTTAAAATTAATTAAAATGGATGAAAACCATCCAAAAGTCATCACATGCAATGGTTGGAAATGTTAAGTGTGACAGCTGCAACAAAACAACGAATTGGGGAAAGTTTGCTAGTGTTTCAAGTTTTGGAGCTTTTGCTGTAATTATCACTAAATTAATTAATAAAATCAACACATGCATTTAAAGAACTAGAACCTTGAATAAAAAAAATAAAGGGTCATACATATATTACATTGTTCGCCTTACTTATTAATTTAGCTACTCATAATGATTAAAGAAAAACAAAAAGTATAGAATTCATAACCGAAATTTGAAATCTTGATCATGGAAATAAGTGGATCTTACATCAAGAATCTTCTTCAACCTCAAAAGTCTTAAAACCCTAGTTTTTCTCTTTGATCTTGATGATTATATGTTTTTCTCTCTCCCAAATCGTGTTCTCTAGAGTTGTAATTATGTCTTCTTCAAGTTTTGGAAGGGTTTTAATTGAATTGGACTTTTAAAAAGTTAAATACACTTGAAAATACTATTTGGCGACAAGAGGCACCTAGGCGCCATGTAATGGCTTCGCGGCGAAATCTGATCTTTCTTCCCGAGAGAGGATGCCTAGGCGCCACCTAATATTCTCACTCTGCGCTTTGTTCAATATTTTTGTTATAATTTTATCTTTCGATATTTGATTAAAGTGACTCAAAATGTGTTGAAAATATAACTTAAAGGGTTACAACTTTGTTAGAGATTGTTTTTTTCCAATTCAAACTTTTACTATGTCAAAAATGGATCTCAATCTCCGATTAATAATTTGGAACATACTTGTACGATTAAAAATTCATTTATGAAAATATTTTGATCATATTTCACTCGTTTTTTTTATTACTTCTAATTGACCCATAGCATTCTCGAATCTTCATCACGAGTTTCGACAAATTTTTTTTGAGTATTTGCACTTTAGTCCCCAAACTTTGAATCTTGCAATTTTTCATCAATTTTCGCTTCTTTCTTTTAATTCCACTTCATTTCATCAAGTTTTGCCTAATAAACCAAATATACAATAGATTAGGCTATAATAGTTCAAAAGAACTATTAAATGTCTATATTTTTAAGTCTAAATAAGTGTATTTTTGAAAGGGGGCGAGTTTATTTGATTTCTACATTATTTTCTTAATTGACTAAATTTTTAATTAGTTGAAAACTATAGCCTGAATGTTAAAATCTATTTACAGTTTACACTTGTCGAATTTGAGGATAATAGGACATAAAAATGTATTATACTTTTATTTGACTGAATTTAAAAAACATCAAAACATGTTTGACGTGGCTTAAAATGTTTTTAAAAATTCAAGTTAAAGTTAACAATTAATTTTAATAACAGTTTTCATAGAAATCACAATTTTTATCAACTTTTCAATTATAATGCTTTTCAAATAATAAATAACGTTAGATAATAGTATAATATTGTCAATTGAAAAATTTGGAGAGTTTTAATTTTTTATAAATTAAATTAAAAATTAAAATGAGATAAAATAATAATTATTTTATTTTATAAATTGAACAACCAAAGAGGTCTACAATTGGAGTTGCTTTCATTGTTATCAACTCCCCACTTCCCGCATCGAATACTTACTAGAATATTAGAGGATTTGTAATCTATAAATAGGTGGGCCAGGAATTGAGTAAAAAGCTATCTGCATTTTTTAATTCTAGAGTTTAAAAGTTGACTAATATAAATTTTTTATCTTCCTAATTTCTTCAATTTCGGATTGGATTATCGGATCGAATATCCGATAACATAACAAATTTGATATGAATTTAACAATCAAATATCCGTTAGATTATTGAATCGAATAATTATTTTTATCGAATTGGATAGGATATGGATAGATCCATTTACAGTCCTAGCTGTAAAGCAACCTTTTTTTTGTGGCAATGGCCTTCTTCACTATGTTGTACTCCTTTTAACATAGAATGCCAAGACAACCTAATTCTCTATTCTTTCGAGCACATGTTTTTCCACAATTACTTACACAATTGTCCGTGATTGACTTACAAGTACCCCACTTTTAATGCTTTATTACCATTAGCCAAAACAAGAAAAATTCATGGAAAAATTGTACAAGAGACCTTCTAATTAACCATATCCATAATTTTTGTTGCAGAAAATTTTATAATGTCTCGTGTAAAAAAAATACAAATTTAGTCCCCGTTTGGCACCCGTTAATTTTTCATTCTCATTCTCATTTTTCATTTCAACCAGACATTCTCCTAATAAAATAATATTACACACAAATCAAAAACTTTTCATCACTTTTCCACCACACATTCTTATATCAATCACTATTCCAAAATTTATATTCTCTTCAAAATGAGTTTCAAACATGGGCTNGGAAAGAATAATCTCTATGATATTTTTTCAATAGTGTAGGATTATTTTCCTTAATAGTTGATTGTAAAATTATTATGCTATTTTTCCTTTTAGAGTTATTTACAACCCTATAAATAGGATCTTTTACTTTGTAATAGAAATAAGTTTATTATATACAATTTATAATATTCTTTACATGGTATTAGAGCAGTTTCGTTCATAGACAAATTAACCTTTGAATTTCGTTTTCGGTAAGCGGCCTCGAGCCGCTTATCCGGCTACCAATGTTGTTTTTCCTTTTTTTCATTTAGTTTCGGATGTAGTGGTAAGAACTGTTGAGAAATAGGATCCATTTTATTGACCTCCCTAACACTGGGGAAGCTCCTTACAGGACCTCTCAAGTCCAGAAGAAATGTCAATGCCAAATGACAAAAGAAGTCATGCAAGGATGAACAGTGAAAACATGATATAAAAAGACTGCTTAGCAGAGAAAGGAGACCTATCTTTCCAGAAGTTGATTTTCAGTCCCTCTGGACAGAGCATCACCTCCAATCTTCCCATTACCATAAAGCTGATATTGTAAGGGAGAACTTACATCAGCAGCAGAAGCCTCCAATATTGTGTCATTCTCATACTTGTACCTATTTGGGAAAACAACTATTTATATTTAATGAAAGGCACCAATAAAGAATTCTGCATGCAAAGAAAATAACGTATAGCTATAGAATACATATAAACTAGCCCAAGAATCAAGAGGGATATGTGACATTGACTAATGAAATAAATGATAACTGAACTCTGATATATGCCTTATGGTAAAAGGGCGGGTAATAACAAAAGGCAAATGCTTGAAATAGATAATCTCAAATCTCTAGAGCATATCAACACCTAGAGCTGGTGCTACTTTATTCACATTGACAAAACCTTGTCAAGGTAATTTCTATTCTCATTAAAGGAAGTACAGTTCTAAATAATCAATATTAAGAGCACACCAAAAAAAACAGTGATAGCTTAAGTACCTTAATGCTTCTGCATCGGCACTAATATCAATTTTCTGTATTTCTTTGGAAATCGTGGTTTCAGCCTTTCTGCGTATGAAGTAATTGCCTGAAGTGGAGGATTTCTTAGGCAATCCACTATCAAATTTTTATCTCAACAGGCAAATCACCATCAATATCAATGCCTAACTTGGCAGCTTCCAACTGAGGATTCATATGGATGCCACTCCCTTCATAAACTGGAAAAGAGTTCTAAGTTTTTTAAACCATCATCATCGCCAGAGATTCAAACACTTCCCTGATATTTCTTTCCCTTGCTGTCTCAATAAGAATTGACATCTTCTGAAGATTTGGTACCTTTCGAATTAATGGCTTCTTTCTCATATTTGCATGGAAGATGGTCACCATTTCAACAGAAGAGTCAGCACTTAATCTCTAACCATTTCTAGCTTGGTTAACATAGAATCGAAGATGTTTATGGTACTCGTCAAATATTTTTACCACTTCATCACACTGCTGATTATAAGCCTCCAACATTACCTGCTTATGCCTGCATTTGAGAGTCAAAATATTAATTTAATTCACTCCACGAGGATTAGAATGGCCTTGCAACTCCATTGTCACTTCTACCATGTCAGCCACTTAGCTTTTCAAACAATCTACTCGAAAGACAATCTCTTTAATAGTTGATAATGCACAATCTGATAAGTAGACACAAGCACCAAATATCTAAGCATGTAAACCAACTCAAGCTCCAAATTCAAACATTATTAGACCTCACAAATCTCCAAATTCCCATTTTAAAAATCCAGATGAGCAAAAATAACACTAGTTACAGGCTTCCAGCAACAAATATTCCAATAACAAACAAAATTATGAAATAGTGATAGTAAAGAAATTATATTTGCATCGCTAAAAAGTATAATAATAAAGAATCGCTATATTCATAAAATAATCTTAACTTGTAATTAGAGAGCTCGTCAAGCATGCGTTTGCGTTAAGCCTCCTCCCGTGAGACCTCCAGCATCTTGGCCTTCAACTCCTTGCACTGCCGCCTCACAACATGCCTTAATGTCTTGACTTCCTTCTCCGCCAACTCCCTGTTGAAAAAATGAATGGAGAATACACCGAGAATTGAAGTAATGTTGCAGCACCAAATACAACTTGAAGACAAGAAATCAAAATTGAAATATCCACCAAAAGACTTGATCACGATACCATTGTCCTCAAACAATATTTGCCCCCTTTA
>CAIGRF010379757.1:0-10402 GCA_903798235.1 Fraxinus ornus | reverse complement strand
TAGCAAAATAAGGGTATAATAGTAATTTCACCCCATTTTTTTATTATCTGGTTTTGAGTTGATTTCCTTACTACCTGGACAACTAGAATATTTCTTTGTCCATTGGTGAGGTCTAAAATATCGATGAGGTGGCATGACCACATCTTGCCACATCATCCCACCTCACCTGTGGACAGGAGATCAGCCGTGTGGAAACTAGTACTGTTCTTATGTCATTTATTCATGGACTGATGGCAGAAAAGTTATGAATCACCATACATTTCTACGAATATTTTTTTCGCAAACTTACGCAATTCCCATATTTTTAAACTTGGAAAACTTCCTTCCTATGTTGAACATAGTTTAGAAACAATATGATTTTTCATTGCTAAGGAAAGAGTTCCAACATCCAATCAACTACCAATTAACAATTTTTAATTAAAAAAAAAATATTACATACTAGACCTCGCTCATTTTTCTAGTATCCCAGCATACGAAACCAATTAAAATAAATGAGATTTCACAGACAAACGCCAGATAAAAATAGCCTTATAATGCAAATGGCTACTCTTTCCAATCCTACAAACCAAACCATTCACGGCTCAAAATCACAATTAGTTACGGTCACCGGTGGGCCGTGACCAGTGTCTCTATAAACCTCAACCCATCGAACCTCGGCGCAAATTTATTCCTCTCCGACGATGCGATAAGTGAATTTGTTGGTGTAGCCTTCAAAGAAGAAAATGATAGCGCAAATTTAATAAAAAGGCTTTAAACAGAAACATATTTAATAATTGCTTCTAGCTGATCAAAATGTAAAAGGATGAATAAATTTAAATTTCCTAACAAAACGAAGATATTTCTGAGATAATTACCGACGACGAACATAGAATTGTTAGAAATTGTACAATGTTACAAGACTCCAAAAAAACCAAATAG
Organism: Fraxinus ornus; assembly: GCA_903798235.1. Lineage (NCBI taxonomy): Eukaryota > Viridiplantae > Streptophyta > Magnoliopsida > Lamiales > Oleaceae > Fraxinus > Fraxinus ornus. The sequence continues at coordinate 9,484 of CAIGRF010379757.1, read as the reverse complement.
ATCGGGTTAGTAAATTAAAGAAATCGTAAATTCAATCAATTAGCAAATAAATCTTAAAAAATGAAATTGTCATGTAAATCGTGAAGATTTTTGTTAATGCAAACACAAAACAGACAAAGCATTACCTGACGGGAGGAAGAATTGAATGTTACATCACGGCCACCGGCGGCACGTGAGGAGAGCGCAGCGGTGGAAGCGGCGACCACCGACGCGACGAGAGTGCAAGAACCTTTCATCTAGAAGACGTTGAATGATGCGAAGCGTAGATCTGTGTGAATGCAGTGGACGAAAACCGACGACGTGCCTTCGCCGGATCTCGACCCGCCTCCGTTCTATTGCCTTCTTCTCTACCTCCACAATATTTTAATGAGGAAATTATTCATCATGGTTCGGGTTTCTTTTCCGGGTTTTATATCATAAGGTACCGAGCGAGTACTGGGCCCAAATATCACTACACGCTTTCCATATTTAACCCGATTTAATTTTAGTTATAGTTCCGGCGATAAATTACATGATAGGCCACGTAGATCCTACGTTATTGCTTCCACTAATATCGTGACGCGTGTCAAAAGACCCATTTTGCTCTTGGAGATGGAAAATGACGCCTCGATTTTCGGGGTATTTGGAAAATTTCATGACTAACTGCCTAGTAGGATTGAAAGCAACCACGAATAGCATTATTAAAACAGTATAAATATTATAAGCATATGTTTTGTTAAGTAAAGTCAACCATTCATTTTAACAACGTATTTTATAGAATTCATAATTTTTCAATTAAATATTTCATTAACTTTTATTATAATTTACTAAAATTATATATATATCATATTTGTGGAATATTTGTATATTCAATGATCTCAATGCTTTCGAAAAAAAAAAAAACATAAATTTATATTGTATATTATTGCGATTTAAAAAAAAAAAAAAAGACATTTATATTATGTTGATATTCTAACAGAATATTACTAGCTACTGGAGAGCATAACTTCAAATATATCATAATATACAATAATATGGTATTGTTTCTAAAGAGCATAAGTTTCAATTCTCGAAAAATATTATTTTGTGCTGCAAAGTAGTACAAATATCGAAAAATATCATATGATTTATAATTATATTTAAATATACTTACGCTTATGATAGAATTAAATATCTTATTAATAATTTAGATGATTAAGATGTAGATGTTTTTAGAAAAAAAAAAACCACAATAAAAGGTGCGAATTATGTCCACTTAGTAGTTGAGTCAACGTAGCAGAGCTTCTCGAATACTCTTGGAGCAACAACTGCAAATTGGAGTGCTAGTACCCCTAAGGACCTGTCTGGGAGGTTTTTTTTAACATATTTAGTTGGCATTATTTATGAGAGGTTGAAAATTTTGATGCTTATTAGTTTTTTTTTTTGGCACCGATTTTGAATGATTTAAAAATCACCAAAAATTGGTACAATATAATCTTAATTAGTTCTCTCAAGTCTCAACCCATCAAATCAACAATTTTTTACCTTTTCTAATACTTTCTTCTAATTTTACCCTTATAAAATAATTATTTCTAACCAGCATATTTTATTCAAAACTAACTTGTAAATAAAAATATACTAACTAAAAATTTATTTATATACAAAAAAAAAATCAAATTATAAATAAGAAATTACTTGTATTACTTATAAGATAAAATATTTCCTTTGTGCGAAGATTTTTTTTATAAAGTAAAATATTACAAATAAGACTTATAAAATATAAAAAGTTACTTATAACTAAAAATTTACTTACGTTTAAAAATTATTTAAAGGCACAAAATTAACTTATAATTGTAAAGTTTATTTCTAAGTAAAAAATATTAACTTCAATTTTTAAGTAAATCTCTAAATATTTAAATTAAATATTAACTTATATGTAAAAAAATCTAATCTATAAGTAAAATATGACTTGTGAGTAAAAACATTTTCATACAAAAAAATTATAAACTGAAAATTTCACTAAAGGACTTATATGTAATTTTATTCTTTTAAAAAACTTTTAAAACCGATGAATAATAATCTCCTAAGTATAGATTAGACTATTTTAAAAATAATTACTAAAATCACTTAAAAATGGTCCGCTCATAAATGCTCAAAATTAATACTTTAAAAAACGCTACCGCAAGACTCCCAAGTAGACCTTAAGGTACTGCGGTCGGATGGTCCCTAAGAAGGTGGAATCGATGCAGATGAACTTGCTAGAGGATGTCCTTAACGTGTACTCACTATAGTTTTTTGTAGGGTTTCCCATAGACGAAGCTAATAATGCTACCAAAAGTCAACACATATGAATATATATCCAAGCCTAATGACAAAGCTTGAGTACGAACAAAACTTTCGGTAGGAATACTACTGGCCCACCCAAATCGATAACAAGTCATTCGACAGTAGGGAATTGATCTCATAAAACCCATGTCCAAAGGGAGAGGCAGCACGAGCTATGTCATCGTTGTCATCGATTATTTTACAAAATGGATAGAGACTAAACCACTTACTAAAATTGCATAACCAATACTTCGAAGTTCACATGGAAGAATATCATTCATTGGTTCAACATTCCCTACTCATTAGTCTCTAACAACAGATGACAATCCGATAACAAAAAGGTCATAGAACTCTATGAAAAGCTAATAAATACTTCTCGGTCGCACATCATCCTCAAGTTGACAGTCAGGTCAAAGCCGTTAATCAAACCATCAAGTACATCCTCAAAAGAAAGCTCGTTATTTCTAAGGATTCTTGGGTCGATGAGTCCCCTCATGTATTTTGGAAAATCCAAACAACGAGCTCTCCATGGCGAATATGCCAAAGCAATAAGCCTAGGAGAAGTGAACTCCCCTCACCTCGTCATATTCATTTCAACGAGATCACAAATGACGAGTTGAGAAATGAAGAAGTCAAATTTTCTCGAAGAGAGGAGAGACAATTTTCAAGTCAAGTTTGCTTCGTACCAATTAAATATGACCTGATATAACAATGCTAAAGTCTCCATTGAAATTATTGGATTATCGTAGTAGAATAGCGTTATTAATGCAGTCGTTGAATCCTTCCTCGTTAGGGAACAGTGGAGACAGAGAGACCATTAGGAAGTCGAAATCGTTTAAGGACGTTGGGGGCACAAGCCCAACGTTGTGGATGTGCCTTCCTCATGGTGCGATTGTCGGGGACCCTGATGATGCTCCGAGCAAGGGAGGCACCTTGGGGGAGAATAGGCCTAGGGTTGGTGGAAATCAGAGTGGTCACCGGGTGTTTGACACCCATTATTATTATTATTATTTTTTTCTCTTTCTTAATTAAAAATACATATTTTTCAAATAAAATAATATTACACATAAATTTAAAATTTTTCATTATTTTTCAACCACACATTCTTCCATCAATCACTATTCTAAAATTTATAATTTCTCAAAATAAGATGTCAAACACATGCTAAATTGTACCCATCACTTCCTACTAAAAAACATAAAAAATTGCCAATATTTTTATTATCAAGCTGTTATCAACAATAAATTGAAGATTGCCTGATTGCGGCTGATGCACAAATTCTCGAACCATATAAGATCGAAGACCACAAGTGGACAAATTCAAGTTGATTTTTAATAGCATCTGCATATCCATCTCCCTCTGTTCTACGTGATGACAAAACCTTTGCGTTACAGCAAATGTTTTTGTTGGACAATCCCATACCCGTGACTAAAACAATTCATGTGCCAGCCCATACGTCACTTGTCCCATTTCCGATACCTAACTAATTACTTGCGAACTCCAAAGCCATTTGCATGTTGTGGACCCTACCACCTTTTTTTCTTTCGCTTTACAGCTATGCACCAGCAAGGAACATCTAAAGTCCATCTGATGCAGTCCAAACGCGCGACTTGCGGGGGACGGCTAGTTAACTAATAGTATATTATTATTATTATTGCAAGTTAACTAATCTTTTAGTAAAGGACAATTGATTCATTCCTGTTTAAATTGAGATTAGGGGTGTGTTCGATAGGGATTAAAATTAAAATTGAAAAATTAATCGTTATTGTTAATTTTTATTAGAGGAGTGAGACTCAATAACGATTATATTTTCAATTTTAATTGATTTTTAGCTATACCAACACGCCCTAGATTTTTATTTTTGTTGTTCATAGAATTAAATTTTGGATCACGCTATATGTATCGAATTTTTTATCTACTACTCACAATGGGGATATGGACCAAATTGTCGAAATTTTTAAATACACGCGGACTTCGCGTATTATGTGAGAGGGGATAATCCATTATGTACAAATGGTTTAACCCTTAAATTTTATACAACTTCGTTGTTTCCAAATTATTTCGAACTAGTTTGAGGTAGAATGCTAGATCAGTAAGGAATTCTTTGATTAACGGCCACAAAGAGGTAGATAAACGTAGAAAGAATAAAGATATGTATAAATGTAAGCATAGTCAAATTTTGAGCTATGTTACTTGTAGCATTTTATGGTGCGGTTCAAAGAAAACTAGGATACTTCATACTTGTTAGATTGTATAGGAGCTATAGTACTAGGACTGTTAGGGTATGTTTCGGTTTGAGTTCCATTTTTGTGAAAAATGAGTTGTAAAATAGTGATTTTTTAAAGAATGTACAATTAAAATTAAAGAAAGTTTTAGTGGCTGTCTAGGAGATATTCTCAAACCAATTAAAATCCATTTTTTAGCCGTTACCCAGCAGAGCAGCCATATTTGACTGCTCCTCTCTAAGGTGGTCCCCACATGTTGACTGAAACGGTCATTTTTTTACTTGGCAACGGCTGGAATTGTAATTTTAATTGCAATCAGATAGCTCCTTAAATTTACGTGCAAAATTATATTATTTAGAAAATGAATAATTAAAAATAAGTTTAGAAAAAAATGATTTTTTTAGAGAATGAAGTTCAAACAAGGACTTAATAGGCTCAAGTGTACCTAGTATATCTCATATGAATGGGTTGTAATGTGAATGCGACTCCTTAATTAAAAGAATAATGATATTTAACATCATCGATGTTAAAACACCAATCCGTTTTACATTAAATGATAAGTTCAATGAAAAGTAAAATTAAATTATTTATTTAATTATCTCTCATTTAATATCATATTAGTGTCACTGGACTAATGTGCTAAATAATATTACTTTAATTGAAATGTATTAGGATTTCCATAATCGAGTATTGGTTAGACTTGATACATGAGATCAGGCCGTGTAGTCTGGTTAGATTGGGTCGGGCTCTCACGTTCATATTGTCGAGTCTAGAGTTGACAGCATTCGACTTTATTAATACTAATGTAGTTAATCATAATTTATTGGTCAATAAACAATATAGATTCTAATAATTTCTCGAGTGTATATGATGGATTGATTTATATTCCATTAGTAATGATGGAATTCCTTTTCTTAATGCATTTTTGTCTAAAAAGAAGAAATGGTTGGAAATTAAGTCATGTTTGATACACATTAAAATTCTCATTCTCATTCTTCTACTCATTTTCAGTCACACATTTTTCAATAAAATAATATTTTCCATCACATCAATAATTTTACCTTTTTTTTCAATCACACATTCTCTATCAATCTACTATTTCATAATACATTTTTTCAAAATAATATGACTCAAACAGACTTTAAACTCATGCTTGGTACCGATTAATTTTTAGATTTTAATTTAAATTAAAGTGAATATTTAATTTTAAACATATATTTTAAAGATTCTACAACTTTTCAATCAAACATTTCATTAAATCTTATCAGGATTTATTAAAATTTAATTTTACGATAGCTAAGTTAGACGGTGGAGGTTGCAGCCGACCATTTTGACTCGATATTTGTATTTCAATGGTCAAATAGCGGCTCAAGTTGATCATATCTACAAGCCATGAGAAAGGGTCAGATACGGTTTTCTTAGACAGATCTTTTCCTTATTTTTTTATAGTAAAAGCCAAATCAAATGCAGTCCAACGTAACGTGAACTGTCTCGGAAGTTGCCCTCCTCTTTTCTTTAAAGATTTTTCCACCTTCCTATATAAATAAGTATGAAACTATCCCTCCTTGTATATCCTCCATCCTTTCTCTCGAATATTCATCAAGAAACCAATATCTCGATCAAACCATGAATTCAATATTCAGTTCGTTCGATGCCTTGTCTGCTGAATTTCTTGGCCAATTGGTCAAAACATCTGTGTCTTGTCCAGAACGCTCGCAAAAGCAAAAGAATCAGCTAATTACGGAACGAAGACGAAACATCGGTGAACAAAGAGATAGTGGTAATAAGTCGGAAGAATTAAGGAAAACACAGCCGGCAAAGGGTGCTCGGTTTGCACCGGAGTTGGATGGATTAAACTGCTTTGAAACCTTCGTATCTTATTGAATTGTTCTCGGTTGCTTCGCTAGAAATTAGATGATTCAGAGTTTGTAACATACATATGTCTTCAATTTGGTTCATTAATATTCTTTTCTTTTATTACCTCCGAAAACAGTTCATTTCTACTGTCTGTCTGTAATACAATTTTTCAAAAATAATTATATTAATCAAACATGCGTGTGGCTACTAGCTTTGAATATGTTTATCGATGAGTGGAAATTACGTCATATACCTATTATTTAATTAATTTAATACTATATTTTTACGGAAAAATCAAAATGTGAAAAGACACCTAATTCATAGACAATGATATCGGTCACAACATTTACTCCCCAAACATGCCCTGTGAAGTTTAATCGCAATTATATTCCCTAAAATCACGCCTCTTCACATTCCAATCAAAACATCCACCCAAATCCTTCCCAATGTGTATGATCCCAAAAAAATTCTCAAAACCCTACTGGAAAATGATCTTATACAGATAAGATATAAAACTATGTAGTCCCTACATTATTCCAAAATCAAATTCCCTCTTCTTATTTTCCAGGGATGTATTGAGGTTATAAAACCCTAAATCGGAGGAGTGCTAACAATATTCACTCAAATTTAATCCATTCGGTGTAATACGAGGTGGGTTTCAAGATTCTACAGACTATAGCAACCGGCAAAAGCAGTTCCAATATGGGCTCCAATCAGATTAAGCACACTGTTGGAACCACAAATCCCGATGCTACTACAAGTAGTCCTTCCTCGCTGGGTTCGGTATGGGTCCAACAGAGCGCTAATTCTGTAGGAAAAAATAGCAGAAAGAATTTACAGAAAAATTGCAGTAAGGAACTGAGAATGAAGTTTTTGTGTGGAAGATAAGATTCTTTCATTGATACGAGCTAATTAAATACAAGAAAAAGAGATAATGCTTACAGATATTTCTGCATAAAAATCTTAACTGACATATTATTTGCTACTGATATTCCTAGATTTGAGGAACCACTTTGACTTAGTAATTAAAATAATTTCAAAATAAATTAAAGAAAACATAAACTTATAATCAGTTATTCCATAAAATCAGCTACCTAAAGTCTCAGTATTCAACACTCCTCCTTGAGACATTTCTTTGAAACTACGAGCTTACATCTTAATTCCTCGAACCTACTCTTGGAAAGTGACTTTGTAAGGATATTTGCGATCTGCATCTCATATTTGCAATACAACAACTTAATCTCTTGATTCTTTTCTGCTTCTCTAATGGAATGATATTTAACTTTAATGTGCTTCGTTCTTCCATGCTGGACAGGATTATTTGCAATAGCAATTGCAGATTTGTTGTCACACATGATAACAGCAGGCTGAACTTGCTCTTCTCCAAAATCAGTTATTAATTTTCAAAGCCAAATTGCTTGATTTGTTGCAGCAGCAGCAGACACATACTCAGCCCCAGCAGTTGTTTGAGCTACCACATCTTATTTTTTTTAGTTCCATGAGAAGGGACCTGATCCAAATGAGAAGACATATCCTGAAGTACTTTTAGAGTCCTCCATACTTCCAGCCCAATCACTGTCAACGTATCCCTACAAAGTTTCTTCAGCTTTTTTCTCATAACACATACCTAAATCAACAATACCTTTAATGTATCTCAACACCCTTCTAGCAGCATTAAGGTGAGCCTGACATGGTGAGTGCATAAACCTTGATAATAGGCTAGCTGGAAACATAAGATCAGGTCGTGTAGCAGTCAAATAGAGAAGGCTTCCAATCATGCTCCTGTAGACAGTAGAATCCACCTTGTCTTATCTGTCATCAAGTGTTAGTTTTTCATTCTGGACAAGTGGTGTTGCAACTAATTTCTCTTGCTCCAAATTAAACTTTTTGAGGACATCCCAAGCATATTTTCTTCGAGTAAGAAAGATAACTTTTTCCATCTGATAGACCTCCATTCCCAAGAAGTAATTCATCAACCCCAAATTTGACATTTCAAACACTTGTTGCATTTCATCCTTGAACTTCTTTACTAGCTGAAAATGACTTCCTGTAACTAACATATAATCTACATACAAGGACAAGATTAATTTTTCACCATCTTCAAGACTTTTAACATATAATGTAGTTTCATTCGCTCCTCCTGAACCCTTGATGGATCAAATGAGAGTCAATTCTAGCATATCAAGTCCTGGGGGCTTGCTTCAGCCCATACAATACTTTTCTCAATCTGTAAACTTTGTCTTCTTCACCCGAAATTACAAAATCTTGAGGCTGGTGCACATAAATCTCCTCCTCAAGAATGCCATTAAGAAAGGCATACTTGACATCTAAATGAAAAAACTCCATCCATGTTTAGCAGCAAAAGCTAGAAGCATTCTAATAGTATCATGTCTTGCCACCGGTGCAAATGTATCACCATAATCTACTCCAGCCATTCATGCATAACCCTTCACAACCAATCTGGCCTTATGTTTGAAAATGGAGCCATCAGGGTTTAATTTAGTTTTGTAAACCTATTTGACACCGATAACATTTTTTTCCTTTGGCTTGGTGGTGAGCTCCCAAGTCTGGTTCTTCTCAATCATCCTAATTTCCTCCTTCATAGCTTTTCGCCATTCTTCAAGTTGGGAAGCTTCAACAAAATCTCCTGGTTCTGAGATGGGTATGTTGCACATTGCATAAATCTCAGATAGAGATATAGCTTTCAGGTTTGGAGAATCCGTGTCTGAATCATCATCACCATCTTTACTTTCAACAGAGATTTTTTGATTTTCATTTGTTCCTCTTGAGCTTGAAACCTGATGTGGAATTCCATATTGCTTTTCAACTGAATTCTTTTCCCAATTCCAAAAGGCCAACTCATCTACTTCAAAATCTCTGCACACTGTGACCTTTTCTGTCCTCATGTTATAAACTTTGTACCCCTTAGATTGAGTTGCATAACCTAAAAAGATACCTAATTCTGCCTTCTCATCCAATTTGGTTCTGTTTACTGCTGGAACATGAAAATAGCACATTGAACCAAAAACTTTCAGGTGCTTAACTGATGGTTTTATCCCAAACCATGCTTCATATGGTGTCATACCCTTCATAGACTTTGTAGTAAGTCTGTTTAGAAG
>CAIGRF010379735.1:1633-13453 GCA_903798235.1 Fraxinus ornus | reverse complement strand
TAAAATGTTATCTAATTCTTCAAAACCATTAGAGAAGGCAAGCAATTGAGACTTAGAATATTCTTAACTTGGATTTCTAAGGCCTCTTTCTCAATGGTTAACTCGCTAACTCTCCTGGAGGACTTCTCAGGCTGACTGGTGAGGTTCTTAACCTGAGTCTCTGAAGTTTCATTCATGGGTTCACTTTACTCAGGATAGAGGTAGATTCCTTAATGTGCGCTACTAACTTCTCATTTTCCAATTCAAGTTCCTTATTATTCGTACTCAAGACTTTATTTTTAGTAAGAATCTTAAGACTCTACTCATACATCTTATCATAAGTCTCATGAATATCTTCCTCACTCATAGACTCTTCATCAGAATCCTCATCACTATCAGAATCTTCTTTTGAATACTCACTACTACTTACGTTCTCAGTCTTCTAACTCCCCTTATTAGATTCATTCCTAATTCTAGCAGTAAAGGCAATGTATTTTTCACTTTCCTCACAAGTGGATTTCTCATTCTGATTGTCCGAGTTAGACTCGTCATCAGTGAGAGTAGCATTCATAGCCTTATCCGAATTTCTCCTAATGCTAGGGCACTCATTCCTAACATGACCAAAACCTCGAAAATTATGGCACTTCACAGATTTAGAACTCCTCGTAGACTCACTTGGACCACTTCTATGCTTCTCTTGAGGTTTTTGTTTATTCTTAAAAAAATTTCGAATTTTTTTAGTAAAGTATGCTAACTCGTCTTCATTAGGAGAATCTGAATTCGAGGACTCTTTATGACTATTCCTCATAGTTTTTAAGACCAATGACTCATCTTTTGTGGGTTTATCAAATGTCAGATCATAAGTCTGGATAGATCCAACCAACTCTATAATCTTAATTGAATCTAAGTCCTTGCTATCATCTATAGCCGTGACATTAGGCATAAACCTTTCAGGTAAGGATTTAAGAATTTTTCTTACAATTTTAGGCTGCGGGATTCTCTTACCTATGTTGAAACTAGTATTCACTATGTCGTTTAAGCTCGTATAAAACTCATCAAAAGTTTTATTCTCTTTCATCCTAATCTCTTCAAACCTAGTGGTCAGCATTTACAATTCGAGTTCTTAACAGCCTGAGTTCCCTCATGTGTGGTCTGTAGAATATCACAAACCTCTTTGACTACCTCACACATAGACACTCTTCTAAACTCTTCCGGGGATACCGCCATAAATAAGGCATGTACAGCTTTACTGTTCTAGTTACATTCATCTAAGTTCGTCCTAGTCCAAGTAACAATGAGAGTGGGGATTACTTCATTATTAATTATAGGACTAGGTGCAGCCCAACCATTCACAACACTCAGCCATATACGCTCATCTATAGATTTTAAAAAGGTTCTGCTATCAAAATAAGGAATGACATATAATGAATTACTCATTTAGATAATATGGGTAAAAGAACGAATTTGAGCTCTGATACCAATTGAAAATTATGGATTACCAAATTAAAGGCTACTAGTTACCGAATGGTTATTAATTATCCGTCTTTAGTTTTGACCCTACGTGCAGAATTAATCAATCAAAAGCAATAAGTCACTTTTAATTATTTCTAGATGGTTAATCAAACAAGTCAATTTCTCTAAGTTTGAATACCGCAGTAATAAAGAAAGTAATAAATAACGAACACCAAAATGATGACGGAGAAACCCCAACTGGGTAAAAACTATGAGACCAACCCAGTTGCCTCCTATATAGACAATATGGATTACAGTCCATTTCCAGCCTAGCAAATTCCACTAGTTTCCATTGTTGTAATTCATATAATCTCCAAGATCTGCTGCACCCACAAGCTTTCCGATCTTCTATAGTTAGATGCTATCAAGCCAACTCCACTAGACTTTTCGATCTACTTTTTGTAGCTTCCAAGATCTGTTATCTCCTCCAGCTTCCCGATCTTTTTCAATTGTCTCTTCCAATTGGAATTCCATGAATCTCCAATTCTTGTGCTTTTCAGGTGCTTACGGTCCACCTCTCTAAATACTCGACCGAGAGAGTACCTTCCTGAAAGTGTTTAGGAAATCAAGTGTTTTGAATTCACGAACCTTGATATTTTTCCAAAACTTGGTTGCCGAATCTCAAGAATGATTTGAATGATTCTACCAATGAATTGTGTTGGATCTCTCAAAAGATTATAAGAATATGTTATACCAATGAGGCACAATGAGACAACCACCAATTTTCGTGCAAGAGCATCCATATTTATAGTTGGAGGTGTATGAGTAGTATGAGCCGTCTGAAACTCTCCAAAATACCAAACTAGGTTTAGCCGCGTAACAATGTCACTCGAGCGATGGGACTTGTTGCTCGAGCAAAGGGTATGTCGCTCGAGTGATGCCTAAGCGAGAAGCGAGCGATAATGGTTCTGTTTCTATCGCTTGGACGATAGCCAAGCACGAGGCTAGCAAAATTTCGACGATGCTTCTTTCTTGTTTCCAAACTCGAACTCAAACCCTAGGCTACCTAACTCAAAGTATACAAAATTGCACTTCACTCTTTGACTTTTACACATGTTCAATTAAGTCTTATTTGTTCACAGAATTGCTAATTACAATATTGAACCTAACATATGTACCTTACAATCTATTTATTACCATTAGCCCACATTACCTAAGCACGATTGTTTAAGTGGTGAAAAGATTTTAATAGAATTTAATTTATTGCCACCTCATCTATGTCAATCTGTAAATTATGATATACAACAAGTATTTCACTTGATTTCGAGGGTTTTAGGTCGAGATTTATATGGGATATTTGTTAAATAGTTGAAGATAAGGTTATAAACAATTATTATAAATAACTCTTTTACAAATAACAACATTCAAAATTACAATACTAATATTCAAACTTTTAACGTTCACTCTAAATTTACTCTTTTAGCATTTTGAAGGAAGAAAAGTTTAACGTCAATTTTAATTCAAGGCATGATTTATGAAAAAAAAAATGTTGGGCAGCATCATATGAATAGAATTCCATTTGAGCATGAATTTTAAAAAGGAAAAATTTCATATTTAAGAGATTAAGTGTGATCCATTTCAAAACTAAGGAATAAGGTTTATTATTTTAAAAATAAGCTATTAATTAAATTTATTTATAAAATAATTAATTAAAAATATATTTTATTAATCAAATATATTAATGTCAAAATATTATATAATTTATTGTCAGTGTTATATATTAATCACAATTACAAACGTCACAAACACAAATCACAAGTTTTATACCTCACAACTTATCTCTCGAAACAAATTTATCGAATTAATAGATCACATTATTTATTGATCACAAATCATAAATTTTATAAGTCACAATTTATTTCATGGTCACAAAATATCAAATTAATTGGTCACAAATTATTTCTAGGACACAATTTAGCAAATTTTTAGGTCACACATTATTTATTGGTTACGAATTATTTATTTCATTAATTACATATTATTTATTGGTCACACATTAACTAATTTATTGGTCACAATCAACCAAATAATTGGTCACAAATACCTCACCCCACCCACCCCAGCCCACAACTACTGCACCACTGTCCCTGACCACTACCACCGTCGTGACCACCACTAACATCACCACCGCGTCATCGCCTCAGCCAACACCACGACCACCACGATCCAAACACCACCAAAACATTATATCGAAAATCATCACAGTCACCGCCATGGCTGCCGCTACCAACACCACAAACAACATCATGACCACCACCAACACTACACCCCAAGCAACATCACTATCAACGCCAGCACCTCATACCCATCACAATGACGCTTGAAACCATTGCAAAATAGATCTAATCAGACCTAGAGATGGCGCTGTCGTGGTGAATCCCACTGCAGAACAGATCTAATCAGAGCCGGAGATGACGTTGCCTCTACTGAAAACCACGACATATGAAAACCACCCTAGTTGCTGCGTTGTGATGCCAGTGATGACGTTGTCGTTATCAAAGCGATGTCTCCACAATGCTATCGTGAGTGTCGCTACTACAAAAACTTACATAATATTACGGTCGCTTCAGTGGCGTCGTACGCAGCGCTCACCTCCGGTGGTGGTTGGGTATGGTAAAGAAAAAGAAGAGAGAATGAAGAGTGGAAAATAATTAGAGCGCGGGAATGAAATTTGGTAGGGGTAGAAATAGGGTGGTTATATAGATTAATTTAATTTTAAATTATTATTATTAATATTAAAATGTTGAATTAACATCTGATTTTTGTAAAAACAAACTTTAAATCTGATTTTTGAAATGGTAACTTAAAAAATCTGGTTCAATATAATTTCCACTCTTAAAAAAGTTGTTTTTGCTACACATATAAAAGGTGGGCTTGCTCTGAAAAACAATGGCGGACCTTAATTTGGGGGTTTTATTTTGTTTGGGGCCCTAGGCAGTAGCCTATGCCTTTGACGTTGGTGTTATGGAATTCGAGAGAATTAGATATAGATAGCGATATTTTTCATCACATCTCTATTCCTTAATCACGTCTATTATTATTTAATCCAATGTATCAAATCTGTTCTTAGTTGATTTTTATGTACGATTGTGTCTATGTAGCGATTGGACAGAAAAGCTCAGCTCTGACATAATTAGAACAAATTTTTTCCGAGACGAATGGTTTAGAATATTCAATTCTTATAGCAACATCGCTTTGGATCCGTATACCAAGCATATGTATACGATCTTTTCCTTTGCTTTGGCATTATGATATGGGTAAAAAGGGGCATAGCCCTTTGCGGTGCACAAACTTTCTTGCAATAACAACCACAGAATAAAGATCTCATCACCCCAAAGCAAGAGAAAATTGTTATGGGTCAGTGTCTGACCTGCCACCTCACCCGCCACGTGTCGCAGGTATGGTCCATACCCTACCAGGCTGCAGCTGAAGTGATTGCGCATGGGATGAGTTGATTGTATATGTCGAAGTGATTACGTAGGAACGAACTGAACAAACGCCTAGCAAAGGAACTGAACTCATCTGCGATATAACGCGGATGCAAAAGCCTGCACTCCGCTTCAACGAACCCCGCACCTACTCCACTTCGAAGTCAAATCACTGACTTATGGGACGTATAGTAGGACCCAAATGGTCAATTCAGTCAGAGACATTCAATGCTAGCCAACCTATGGAAAGACAGGTTGACGCCTAGGATGGGACGAGCCCTGAGAATCTAACGCCACGTGTCTCCTCATCCAACGGCCCTCCTCTTCCCATCCTTAGTATAAATACATCCTACTAGTGCTTAAAGGTAAGATCGGAATCCCATTTTTGCTCAAAATATAGTGCAAACTTAGTTCCATTTTCTCTCCCTCACATATTGGTAATTTATTATTACACACGTTATCAACCACATCTCGGCAAGTGTCCTATCGCCAGTTAGCTATTTTTCGATCGAACTAAACTGACTTGACAGTCGGAGTGCTCGCGGTCGCTCCCAACCCCTCCGGGAAAGGCCATGGGTGACTGACGATGTGCTACGTGTGCAGGGAAAAGTTGATTTGAAGATTTCTTATGTTGACCACGTCGGAGCCATTTTTTGAGGTCAACGGATTGATGTCGTCTGTGGGAAACTTACTTAAACCATGGAGTCTTCCCACTAAAAATCTTGCTCAAATATTCGATTGATATTCCCTTCTTGAAAAATGGTCTAGTTCTTGAAAAAGAACCAATTATGCGTAAGCTCTGCTAAAAAGGAAAAATCCACCGCTTTGGACCATGAGCTCCAGTGACAAAGAAGTCAACCCAAGGAGGATGAGAAGAGATTTCTCGAAATGTGATGCATCAGCGACCCCATCACCGGTATCGCAGAAGCAATAGAACTGCCCAACTAACTGCCAAAGTAGCTACTATGGCCGCTAACATGAGGAACATCGCAGCTCAAAAAGCTGCCATGCAAGAACTCCTCATGCAGGCGCAGAACCAAGGTGGTTTCCAAGCCCCGTAAAACCCTCAACAATCAGCTCATAGATGAACTGAGGCGAGATCTAACAGGAGAACCCATTTGAGCCCCCAAGGCGAAGTCTCCATTGAAAGAGAAATGGGAATGGACACTTTGAACTATACTACCATTTCGGATGACAACGCCTTTGCAGAAGAGGAAAACTTCCCCCCAGAATACGAAGAATAACCCTAGAGGTCTGCTAGTGTCTTCGATAGGATTGCACAGGTGCCTAGAAATAGGGGCCAGCCCACACACCAAGCGGCTCACCAGCAGGAGCGTATGCAAAGCCAAGCTCAAGCCCCTCCACCTAGAAATAAGCGAGAGAAACGAAATATGGTAGATTGGGGGAACGAAGGCGACACAGCCCACCATCCGCCTTGTCCAACAGCAGATGGGAACGATTCTGACGAACCGTACCGGTCATATGAACTGGATGATGATGATGACAACCTGCCCTTCTCCAGGGAGCTACGCACCTTTTCGATGCCTCCTAACTTTGTTCCTCCTAAAATTCCCAAATATGAGCGAAAGGGCGACCCGGAGAAGAATCTCAACAAGTATAAAACACAAATGAACCTTAGAGGCACCTCGCTAGCTTTGAAATGCAGGGCATTCCATTTAACTCTTGGCGAAAGTGTTGAAGTATGGTATAGTAGATTGGCACCTCTTAGCTTAAGGAGCTGGCCAGACCTGAAGAAGGCATTTCTAAACCAATATCTCTCAAGAAAAGAAGGAGAAGCTCCAATACAATGCTTGTAAGACATGAGACAAGCAGCATGGAAGACTTTGAAGAGCTACCTTGCTCGCTTCACTGATGAGATAACTTAATGCGAACAAGTCACAGACAAAGAAGCCCTTTCAGCTCTGAAGGGAGGCCTAAATATGAACATCATGTTCTAGAGAGACATCCGAAGCAAGAATCTTTCCACATACGACGAACTGGTAGAGATGATGAAAGTAGAAATTGTCAACGAAGAGATGATTGACCACCGAAACAGAGCTGCTCAAGGACTTCCTCCCCCTTAGAGGCAAATCGATAGAGGGTCCTTTTCCAAAATAGTGAGCCAGCAATGGACTCAGCCAGGACACGCTGTGGCCCCCACCTTAGGACAGGCTCTGGCCACGCCACATTGAATGCAATGCCCACTTTAGCCTATGAAAATGTTGGGCCCAACACTGGCAACTCAACTAGGAACACTGGACGACCCTCAGCCTATAGAAATAGAGGACGAGGTGGTAGGCATAGAGATAGGTCCCAAGAGGATCTAAGACCCTATTGCACATTTCATCGCTACTATGGCCACGACACAAGCGAATGCAAAGATGCAAACCGACCTTCAAACAACCCTCACAATGCAAGGGATAACCGTCACCAAGGCAACACTCGTCCCATAATGACAGGAATGACGACAGGGAAAGGCCCCGAAGCGGGCAATGCCCTAGAAGGGACTCAGCCATCTCTAATGAACAACAACCCATTTGTGAGATTGGTACCATCATTAGAGGACCCTATGTAGGAGGTAAATTAAAAAATGCTTAAAGGAACTATACTAGAGAGGCGAAGAGTCCACCCATGGCCAACTATATAGTAAGCCAATATTCATTAGGCGGAACCATGGGGCCTATAACATTCACCCAAGAAGATGCGGTAGGTGTGCACTTCCCCCATTGCGATGCCTTAGTGGTCCAAGCCGTGGTAGCCCGCTACGGGCTGAAATGTATGCTAGTGGAAAATGGCAGTTCACTCAACATTCTATTCGGCTCAGATTTTGATAAGATGGCAGTAGATTACGAATTAACACCAATGACCTCACCCCTCTATGGATTCATCGGGGGCCAGCATCATCCTCAGAGGTAAAATTACTTTTGCTGTTGAAATGGGGGCTTCGCCCCAGGTAGCACATCATTTCATGGAATTTTTAGTGGTTGACCATCGATCTGCCTATTACGGAGTTCTAAAGAGGCCTGCTCTGAAAAAATTATGGGCTGTCACTTCCATCCATCTCCATGAAATTTCCCACAGAACGAGGAATTACCACTGTTGAATTAACACCAATGACCTCACCCCTCTATGGATTCATCGGGGGCCAGCATCATCCTCAGAGGTAAAATTACTTTTGCTGTTGAAATGGGGGCTTCGCCCCAGGTAGCACATCATTTCATGGAATTTTTAGTGGTTGACCATCGATCTGCCTATTACGGAGTTCTAAAGAGGCCTGCTCTGAAAAAATTATGGGCAGTCACTTCCATCCATCTACATGAAATTTCCCACAGAACGAGGAATTACCACTGTTCGAGGCGATCAGATGGGATCTAGGGAGTGTTATCTCAACTCTCTAAGGAAAGTTGAACCAAGAGTCAACATGGTGCTGGATGCTGAAATAGCAAAGGCCTCTGAAGAAGGGCTACCTCTTGTTCTAGATGTTGTCATGGCTGAAGCCAAGCCTGAAGTGTTCCTGGAAGAGCTAGATCCCAGGGTGATTGAATCAGAATCCTAAACTGCTCCAATGGAAGAGCTGGAGACCTTTCCATTAGATCCACATGATACATCCAAGGTCTTATAGGTCGGGAAAGAACTGGAAGAAGAGGCTAAGAAGGCGCTAAAAACTTCCTTCGAAAGAATGCGGATATCTTCGCGTGAAGGCACGAAAAAATGATCGAAATCGACCCAAGAATTAGTTACCACCACCTGCAAATCGATCCTAATTGCACTCCACACAGGCAGAAGAGACAGGCGCTAAATGTCGAAAGGTATGAGGCCCTGAAGGAAGAAGTGGAAAAGCTCATCAACAATGGCTTCATGCGTGAGGCCAACTACCCAAAGTGGAATTCAAATCCCATTTTGGTAAAGAAGCACAACGAAAAATGGAGGGTATGCATCGATTTCTCTAACCTTAATCAGGTTTGCCCAAAGGACAGCTTCCCACTTTCCCGAATCGACCAGTTAGTAGATTCCACTGCTGGTCATGAACTGCTCAGTTTCATGGATGCCTATTCAGGCTACAATCAAATTCCTATGTTCTCAGGCGACGAAGACATCACCTTCTTCATCACGGATAGGGAACTCTATTGCTACAAGGTAATGCCTTTTGGCCTGAAGAATACTGGGGACACCTACCAAAGGTTAGTCAATAAGATGTTTGCTAATCAGCTCGACAAGACCATGGAAGTTTATGTTGATGATATGTTAGTAAAAAGCCTCCGAGCTAAAGAGCAATTAAGCACTTGGAAGAAACCTTCCAGACACTAAGAAGGTACCATATGAGACTGAACCCTCTAAAATGCGCATTGGCGTGGCTTCGAGTAAATTCTTGGGCTACATAGTGAACCAAAGCGGAATCGAAGCCAACCCAGAGAAGATTAAGGCTTTAATCGAAATGAGGTCGCCTTAGAAGCCCAAAGAAGTGCAACACCTCACTGGCAGAGTAGCCGCACTCAATCGCTTCATCTCGAGGGCCACTGAAAAGTGTTTGCCCTTCTTTAAGATCCTCAAAGGGGGTAAGAAATTTCAATGGACCCCAGAATGCGAAGAGGCATTTCAGGAGTTGAAAAACTACTTGGACGAGCACCTTTCTTAAAGCAAACCAAAGGAAGGAGAACCCTTATTGCTATACTTGGTAGTAGCTGAAGATTCAATCAGTTCAGTTCTTATACGAGAAGAAGAGGCGCACCAATTTCCAATCTATTATGTAAGCAGAGCCCTACTACCTGCCGAGCTTGTTATCCAGATATGGAGAAATTGGCTCTTATTTTGGTCACCACTTCTCGAAAGCTAAGACCCTATTTCCAGGCTCATATCATTCATGTGTTAACAAATTTTCCACTAAGGCAAATCATGCAGAAGCCAGATGCTTCAGGAAGGCTATTAAAGTGGGCTATTGAGCTCAGTAAATTTGATTTAACATACACGCCCCGGACTTTGTGGTAGAGTTTACTAAAGCCCCTGAAATCGAAGTGACCATGGAGCCAGCAGAACCCCCTACCTAGAATCTATTTGTTGACGGCTCCTCAGGAGAAACAGGCTCCGGAGTGGGTGTTGTGCTGGAGAGCTCAGAAGGGCATAAGTTGAACTGCGCCGTTAGACTTAGGTTTAATGCTTCCAATAATGTGGCTGAATACGAGGCCCTTCTAGCAGGACTTCGATTAGCAAAAGAATTGCAAGTGAAAAGAGTAATTATTAGTAGTGATTCACAGTTGGTAGTAAACCAAGTAAATGAGAACTTTGTGGCTAGGGATAAACACATGGTAGCCTATCTAAAGCTGGTAATGGATTCCTTGCCCAAATTTGAAAAGTTTGAACTAATTCAAGTACCACACCAGGAGAATTCCCATGCGGATGTACTATCAAAATTGGCCAGTAGCAAAGATTCAGAACTGCTCAAAGTAGTACTACTTGAGCACCTAGCTGAGCCGTCCATCGAGAAAGGTGAAGAGCTGATGTGGATTGAGAGTACACCACCATGGATGCTACCAATCTTGGCCTACTTGAAAGAACGAACTTTATCGAAAGAAGAAGCCGAGGCGTGAAGGCTTCGGAGAAGAGCTTCTCACTTCATCCTACAGGATGATGTTCTGTATAAGCATGGTTTCTCCTCTCCCCTCCTCAGATGCCCAGGGGGAGAAGAGGCAAATTACATCCTAAGGGAAGTTCATGAAGGCATTTGTGGAAATCACTCCGACGGACCAGCCCTGGCACACAAAATACTCCAGCAAGGATATTATTAGCCAACCCTGAAAAGGGATGCCATTGAATTTGTGCGCAAATGTGATAAGTGCCAATGCTTCTCCAATGTGCAAAGACAACCCTCTCAAGAGCTTGTTGTAATAACCAGCCTCTGGCCATTCGACAAATGAGGTGTAGATTTTATTTGCCCTTTGCCCAAGGGAAGAGCAAACGCTCGCTTCGCCATCATTGCTATCGACTACTTCACCAAATGGGTAGAAGTAGAGCCTCTATCAAAGATTATTGAAGCAAACACCTCTAAATTCCTCTGGAAGAATATCATATGCCGATTCGGTACACCTCATTCCCTGGTCTCAGACAATGGTAAACAGTTCGACAACAGGAAGATCCGGAACTTATGTGATGAGCTAGGAATCAAAAAGTATTTCTCTTCACCTCATCACCCCAGGCGAATGGTCAAGTTGAGGCGGTCAACAAAACTATAAAGCTCACCCTGAAAAGGAAGCTAGATGCCTCGAAAGGAGCCTGGGTGGACGAACTTCCCCAGGTCCTCTAGACCATTAGAACTACTTGCAAAACAGCCACCGGTGAGACTCCATTTTCCATGACTTATGGAGCTGAGGCCATAAGCCCTGTAGAGGTTGGTATTTCTTCTCCTCGCCACATCCACTTCAACAAAGTAACAAATGATGAACTGAAGAGGCTTAAGCTAGATTTTTCTTGAAGAAAAGAGAGATAACTCCTAGGTCAAACTCACTTCCTACCAGCGTAAGATGATGCATTTTTATAACGCCGATTGAAGAAGAGAATGTTTCGCATCAGTGACTTGGTGTTCCGCAAGGTTTTCCCTTCAACCAAGAACCCTAGACAGGGACTTTGGGGTCAAATTGGAAGGGCCCATACAAGATAGTTTAGGAAATTCGACCCGGAACTTACACTATGGAAGACCTAGAAAGAAAGGCGATGCCTCACCCCTGGAATATTGAACATCTATGAAAGTACTACCAGTAGGAAGCGTGTAACCTTGTAAATATTGCAATCAAATGAATGAAATATTTTTTGCCTCACTTCGTTCTTGCATCAACGAGCTTAAAACAACTTTACCGAGGTGCAAGCTCCCCCCAAGGAGTCACCTCCAAGGAAGTCTGTGTAGTCAGAG
>CAIGRF010379723.1:7294-21369 GCA_903798235.1 Fraxinus ornus | reverse complement strand
ATATCGTGATCAAATGAGCATTAAAAAACAATCATGTTATATGTACATTTTACTTAATATCATGATTGACATTCCTTCCACATGGCACAATAATTTTCTTTGATTTCTCCAACAACATTACACATCAATGTCCAAATTGTACCACATAGTCATAAATCAAAATGTAAATAAAAATATACATCGGCATTATTGATTAAAAAACCACATTTCAAAATAAATAAATAAAAGAGTATAAAAATACAATCATACTTGGTGTACAATATGACCCATGTTTGGTACACATTAAAAATTTTATTCTTATTTTTCTACTCAGTTTCAACCACAAATTCTTCAATAAAATAATAATTTCCATCACATCAATAATTTTTCCTTGTTTTTCAATTACACATTCTCCATCAATCTATTATTTCAGAATACATTTTTTTCAAAATAATATCACTCAAATACACCAATGGTTGACAACATGCCACATAACATTCGCTCATTGGACAGTTTTCATATCAACTTATTTTTGGAGCTACTAGTTTTTTGACAACACACAACATTGTCATCCAATTTGTACAATTAGATTAATACTAAAAAATAAGAGACGTAATTGAAAATAATCACGCTACATTGCCAATAAAGTTTGACATCTTATTTGACAGAATGCTATGTGATATTCTGTCATTGAATTATTATAAAACAATCAATTTTTACCTTCAATCATTTTCTGCATGACATTTTTTTATTTGACTATTTTAAAAACAATCAACTTTTACATCTAATCATTTTCTATTGTCAATACATTTGTCAACTAAGATGTTAACATTTTCTAGCAAAGTAACTTAATTGAATTGAAAATTACGTGTGAGGACATGGGTTGGGTTGGGATGATCGGTTTGATCAAAATTTAACCCAACCCAACTCTTGTAAATGTTGAAATCTAACACAATCCAATCAAGTATCGATCGGGTGGATTGAATTGGTCGGTTTGAGACAACTTGTTAACAAATATTAAAGTAGTCCAATTTTTTATTATACTAAATTCGAATATACAAAATTAAATAGTAAATAAATAAATAAAATTATTTATTATTTTATTCAATCCTCATTAGTCGAGCCCACAAAGAACAAAGTTCATTTTATTCATTATCTTTCTTTTTTTTTTTGTAAGCAGGCGCGTCGTGTTGCGTGATTTTATTCGATTTTCATGGGCTAACTCATAACCACATCCAACACACCCCGCGTACACATTCAAAAAATCGAACCCACTTAACAACAACAAAAAAAAAGGACTCAAATTGATCGGATTAGTTCGATTTGAACGGTTTTGACGAGTTGGATGAGATTTTGCCCACCTTACGTGTGAGAATCTCACATTTTAATTGCCTACTAACACCCCTACATCACCCCCTAGATACTAATTTCAGATAAGGGATATTTTCATGAATGACNTTGAATTCACCTGTAAGTATTAGTGGTGGGCATGAGTTGGGTCGGGTCGGGTCGGTTTTTGCTTCAATCTAAACCCAACCCAACATGATCGACTTAATCAAAATTTAACTCAACCCAACCTAATTCAATCAAGTATTGGTCAGATTGAATTGAGTTGGTCAGTTTGTGACGACTTGTCAACAAAAATCAAACTCATCCAATTTCCTATTATACTAAATTCGGATAAAAATATTAAATAGTAAGTAAATAAATAAAATTATCTATTATCTTATTCAGTCCTCAGTAGCCGAGCTTACAAAGAATAAAGTACATTTAACATAACATGGAAAACTTATACTACATTTATTGTGGGAATGACAGTAAGCTCATTTTCTAAAATGCATTAAAGTAATTACAGTTACACTATCCACTCATACTTTTTAGATTCTTTTTACATTTTAGACATTTTTTTTTTTTTAAGTAGGCGGGTCGGGTTAGGCGAGTTTATTCCATTTTCATGAGTTAACCTATAACCCGACCTGACCCGACCCTCATACACAGCCAACCCGTGTAAAAACAACAAAAAAATCAATCCAAACCGATCAGATTAGTTCGATTTGAACGATTTTGACGGGTTGGATGAGATTTTGCCCACCCTACGTGTGAGAATCTCACATTTTAATTGCCTAATAACAGTCCCTACATCATCCCGTAGATACTAATTTCAGATAATTATCAATCCCAGCGGGACCCACGTATGGCCCACAAAACGCTATCAGACACAACGGTATCATCTCCAAGCTTTGCAAAATTATGATAATACCCTCGTCTCTCTTTCTATAAATTCCACGCGCTCTCCAGCTGCACTCTTTCATTCCATTCTCTTTATCAATCCCAGTGAGAGAGGAAAATTTATACGTAAGCAAAGTGTGTGTGAAAATGTTGGGAGTGTTTAGTAGCTCGATCATGTCTCCGCCGGAAGAGTTGGTGGCAGCTGGGAACAGGACGCCGTCGCCTAAGGCCACGGCGGCGAAGTTGGTGGGCCGGTTCTTAGAGGCCAATTCTTCGGCTGTGTCGGTTCAGATCGGCGATCATGTTCAGCTCGCTTACAGTCATAGCAACCAGTCCGCTTTAAAGTCCAGGTAATGACATAGAAACTCAAACTCGTCTAAACGACGTAGTGTGATGATGGTATTTAATCCTGACCGTTGATGGGTCTTTGTATTGTTCATGCAGGACCTATGCTACCATCTAAAATTAACTTTAAAATCGTTCGTTTAACGAAACTGGGGCAAATGGCTACAAACCTATGTTCTTATTGAATTTTTGTCCGAACTTTTCAAATATCGTGCAAATTGTTCCAATTTTTTGCACTTTTAGCGCAAATAGTCCTTTTGATGAATTCCTTTCGACTGGACTGTCTGGACAATTAATTTTGAGATTAATCTAGATTTACATCTCGTTTTACGTCTTACTCGACATCTTCTCCTATGTGACACAATCCGACAGTGATTTGAAAGATTGTTGAGAAAATCAAATTATATAATGGTGTCATATGGAAAAATATCAACAAAGATGTAAATATTATTGTACATGTAACATGATTGTTAATTTTGTGCCCTTCAAATAAAAATAAAATAAGGACAGTTGCACCTCACGCACAAAACTGACAAAAGTAACTGTGCTTTTGGATTCCATCCAAAAGGATCATTTGGGTAAAAAAAATTAGAGTTGGACAAAACTCTCAAACTGAATCGGATCGAACCGGTCCCGAATCGTTCGATTTTTCTTAAATTAAATACCCGAACAGGTGCTTTTGGATTCCAAAAGGATCATGTGGGTTAAAAAAAAAAAATAGAGTTATACAAAACTCTCAAATCGAATCGGATCGAACCGAAATCGAATCGATCGATTTTTCTTAAATTAAATACTCGAACGAGTATTTGAATCAAGAACTGACGGGTTTGGTTAGGTTCTTGACCAAAAATCGAATAACAACCGAATGTCCCTAATTTTTTAAATTTTTTATCTTAAATAAGTCAAATTTATTTTATTTTTTAAAATAAAACTGCTAACTAATAAATTTAGTCTAAACCCAAAATATGATTTTACTATTTTTAGTTTCCAGCGAAGCTCAACTTAATCAAATTGACCTAAGGTTTATCAAAATCTCTTATTTTACTGTAGTGTCGTTTATGCTGTTCTATTATTGTGAATTCGTCATCTTCATCTTCCTATGGGTTTAAGAGTCAAATCTATAAAGAACTCGACAAATAGAAGTGCAAAAGATACCACGAGATTGAACTACGTTATTTTGTAAGAGTTAAAATTGAACGTGTCATAGTCGAATTAATGTAGCATTATTGTAATATTATACGGAACTCGAGAATAGAATAGAATCGAACCGAATTGAATCAAATGGAACCGAACCCGAACGGTTTCATAGTTAAATTTGGACCGCTGGTTCCATTTACTAAATACTAGAAATTCGGGTTTGATTTGGTTCTCTTTAGAACCGAACCGGACCATGCCCAACCTAACAAAAATACATCATCTTGGAGCCATTTGCACTACATTTGAAAGATTTGGACCAAAATGCAATAAGGACAAAAGTTTAGGGTAATTTACTCCAAATTCTCTTATTTTTATCATAATTTAGTTGTACTCAGATAATTTTTAATTAGACGATTTTTATTATAATTTTGTGATCATGTATGTATTGACATCTCGCGCATGGAACAAATTATTTTCTTCAAAAGTGATGAAATTTTAAGCCCACGCTTGGATTGTTTTATGTTTATATATTTTATAATCTCAATCGTCCACTCAATTATTTTGATTCCATTTATTTATATGTTGCAATCAGACGACCCTTGGCTTCGAAAGATGTACCCAAAAAAAAAAAAAAACAGTGATCAATTATTATTATTATTATTTGTATAATCATCTTCTTCAAGAGAGTTGGGCCATCGAAGTAATGAAATAAGGAATCTCGAGGTCCAACTGTTCAAGATTTGGAATTTATGGGTTGAACTTTTCTTGCATGGGTTCCACGTATTGGTAGATGAATCAATGATTCTTCTGTAGCACAGACAAGAAATATCTCGACACATTCTATACACAGCTATACCCCATCTCGTCACCATTATCACAAAGATCACAAAGGAATTTAATGCGTCTGCTGTCGTCTAAACTGATATTAAACATCGCTGATATTAAACATCAGCGATGCTGAATATTAATATTCTTCCTCTCTTAACAGTGGAAGAAATGTACTAAACCATGTATAGAATACAATCACCACAACACATAAAAGTCCAGGCAATCGAATCAAAAGGAGCAATATAAACTTGTGTGTTTCTTTTTGGACGCGTAAAATGAATGTGTATATTCAACAATTATGTATTTTGTCCTATTATTAAAAGCCAAGTCGAGAAGAAAACTGCCATCCTTTGGAACTTTAGGAAAGCAAATTGCTTGATGTGATTGGTTGTTCGACGACGTTGGAACTACTGTACTCCAGTGACTTGGGGATGAATATATAAGGATGAGCTAGTTGAAACATCGCTTGATACCTATTTGTAATCCAAAAGCATTTTTGGATTTTATTTCTTGTAAATCTTCAGCTGATGTCACCTTGCCTAGCCCTAAGTAAGGATGTTGATTCTCGGTCCGAGTTTGATTTTGGATAGCGTAGTGATAAAATCATTTCCGATTGGCTTTCTTTGTTTGGTTTTTCTGAACTGAATCTAATCTCTCTGCCTGCCAACTCTTTTGCCATAAGAAAAATGCCATAGACATGGAATCTGGTATTGATTTGTCCTGGTCCATACTCAATTTTTGACAGAAAGCTCCTCTTTACCTTTTCTTGTAGTTTCAGGTGTACTAACCAATAAAGTTTTAAGGAACCCAATGTTTTTTTTTTACGTATATAACTTTACTAAACTTCATTTTTTCCCATTTATTGTCGCATAATAATTGCCATGGATTATAAATAGCAGATCATTTGCAGTCAAGGACGAAATATTCTGCTTGTTTGAAGGATCTTTGGATAACTTGGGGAGTCTGAAGCATCAGTATGGCCTTGCCAAGTCTGCAAATGAGGTGCTGTTGATGATTGAAGCATACAAAGCACTACGAGACAGAGCACCTTATCCTCCAAATCATGTTGTTGGCCATCTCGAGGGGAATTTCGCATTCATAGTCTTCGACAAGTCCACTTCTACTTTATTTGTAGCTACGGTGAGTAATCCCACCTATATATGGTCTAGTTGAAGCTTTTCTAGATCGATTAGTATTTGCCGACAAATTCATGTTCCATTATTGTGACAGGATCAATATGGCAAGGTTCCTCTCTACTGGGGAATTACTGCTGATGGATATGTGGCATTTGCTGATGATGCTGATTTACTCAAGGGTGCTTGTGGCAAGTCACTTGCTTCTTTCCCACAAGGTAAGGCAAATCATTTTTTCATTTTAGATCATGAGTGGAAAGTTAATAATCACCAAAAGTAACAAATAAACTGCTTGTAATATTAACTTGATAACGCGAATGTCGATTTTTCAGGTTGTTTTTTTTCCACATCAGTGGGAGAACTTAGAAGCTATGAGAATCCTAAAAACAAGATCACTGCTGTTCCTGCTAGTGAGGAAGAAATATGGGGAGCAAAATTTATGGTGAGATTTATCGGTCGTCGTTTTATACGAGCCACTTGTTCTGTTTACCAAATTTATATGCAAAGTGATATATTCACTGAATCATTTGGCCATGCATAATATTTCTGGGCAATCCTTATTGAGCCATCTCTGAACCTACTGGCTATGATGTTCAAGTTGTGTGTGTTATTAGAAGAACAGAAAGCCAGCCACAACCTTTCTAAGAGATGGGAGCAAGAAGTTTCTCCTTCACTATTGAAAAATGAATTTGAGAAAATGTACTCTTTATTTGAGAATCAAACAGGAGTTAACATCATAAATTGACCCTTCCATGACATTAAAACGATTCTGAAGAGAAGCCACATTGGCCAGATAATGACAGCATATATGTTCATTATCAATGAGAAGCCAGTTGAAGTTTTGGAGTTTTTTCTTGATTTTTTTTTTTTTCAGAAATGGACAAATCCAACACTAGAAAGATATAACTTTGTGCCACAGATCGGCTCATTCTAATGTCGCTGATTTGTGAAGTCTGTGGTTAATATTTCAGGTTGAAGGGTCGACTGTTCTTGCAGCCACAAAGTAGAAGACAACCTCTCCCTAAATGCTGATTCGAAATCTCTCTTTATTGCATTGGAGCTGACAATGGCTGGGAACACGGAGCATGAGTGAGAGACATGTAAATAACCGAGTGAGAGTTGCTTTGAAGTCTCAGTAGAATAAAGAGTAACTTAAAAGTTTAAAATTTACTACTTTAGGGTACTTACGTTATTTGCTTTCTTTAGATGCCTCTTGGAACAGCATTTTCAAGAGTTTCAGTGTATAGGAACCTTTTCTAGTGTAATAAAGTTTGTTTCCAAGTACCTATTTGATTTTGCTAAAAAATCGTACTTTTAAGTATATTTTGGTAAACATTAAAGAAATGTGTGATTGAAAAATTGATAAAAGTTACTTTGGACGTCTCGGGAGTTATGTTCAAACTCTAGTGCATTAAACATCGAAGAAATCATAATCGAATATTGAAAACTTCACTAATTAACCTCAAGAGGTAGCCCTAGTAATTCTTCGGGGAAAACGTCTTAAAACTCTTGTACCATTGGCTGTTGTGATATAGATTGTTGTCTTCTGTACTGATAAGAATGTAAACTAATCCAGAATTCTAAATGTCCTTGCGACATTAACTTGTGGGTTTGAGGCTAAGATAATGATTCTCAAAGCTTTTCTCGGACCGAGGAAAAAAAGCCTGGTTCCTTTTCAAGAAATTGTAAGGTTATCGACTTACATCCGATTGTAATGGGATGATTTTGTGAAGGGATAAAATCCAATATCTGTTAAATACCGAAATATATATCAACATATAAAGGTTTGTGCTACTCTTAATAATGTTGACATTTTAAGATAGAGATATAAATCGTAACGTGTTATAAAGTCGATTAAACTCCAATGAGCAATTCGATTCGATTAAAACTCAAAAATTAGTACACAAAATTTCAAGATTGATATGTTCAAACGAGTCACATCTTGTACAAGCATGTTACGGGATAAAATTTTAAATCGAATAAAGATGAAAATATAAATCAACTTATAAGGGCTTAGAATACTCATTTTAATATGGAACTCCAAGTCTCAATATGTTGGTTAACCAATTCATTACAAAGATTATTTTGTCAAAGGCAATTAAGTTAGCCGAATATTTGCTATTTCTCAAACGAATAAGAATATATGAAATATAGAGTTCAAAACATCTAGTATGGTCATACCGTAAAATTGTATCTAATTCGGAGGATAATTACAGAGGTTAAAAATCAAGACGGTTCACTTCAAAAATTGCACCAACAGATTCTCGGCCACGTCTCGTCCACGTAGTTCATAATGAAGCCAATATGTTTTCATTGCACACTGGAACACTCCGTTAGGAGGCAAAGACCGTCGGTCGAGAAAAGGTCCGGGGACCGTTTGCACTCCGACGACCAAATCAACTGCCGAATGAAAGAAATATGAGTGCAAGAGACGGGAGATGAGATTTGACTGGGATTAGAGAACTATCTCTTATTGTGAATGAAACACACCCGCGCGTGCGTGTGCGCGCACACATACACACATATTTATATATATATGAAAATATAAATGGCCAAATGGAGAATGGGTCAAGCCCAAAATGAATTGTTCAGTTTAATAAACCCAATCTAATTAAATAATATATGTCAAGTCGACCAATGTGGGATTTCCCCTGTTATGCGTATGCCACGTAATTTATATGTGTAACAATAGTCCCCCAAGTCAGAGTCGTACATTTATGTGCAGGTTGGACTTCGAAATATAAGTAGTCAAGTAAGTAAGGTCTTACAGATTGTCACAGAAATACGAGCAACTCCAATAAATGAGGACTTACGAATTACCTTAAAACTATACATCAATCCCAAATAAGTGAGGACTTACAAATTGTCTCGAAAATATAATAAGCGAGAGCGTACAGATTGCCTCGAAAGATGTCGCATACAATTTGTCAAAATCTCGACAACATCTCCTCTACAATATGAACTAAAACAACCTGTAATACAACATAATATCTCCACTGCATATATATAAAATAAATTGGGATCCATTTGTTCCACAAATTACTCATGACAGTAAAGTGAATAATGACATATCAAATTTCTCCAAGATATAATTGCACAGAGTCTATCATGTACTATAGCAGCTCATATGCTTGCACAACTTATGTAATAGTAGTACTATAGTGAAGCAAGTAACATGATGTCGATAATAAAATGAAAATGAAGATAACGTAGCATACGTAGTTGCATGTTGTGATGAAAATAGCGTATTTTCTCATGATATGCTAGCAGTGCTTTACAACAATAATATAATACATATACTAGCAATAATATGCAATGATACTAAGATACTGGTAGAACAATAGTCCCCCAAGTCCAGGGATAGATATTCATATAATGCATGGACATTTAGGTAGAAGCGGCACTCTGAATATAAGAAGCTATGATGAAACTAATAAAGATCTGAGACTCTGAATAGATAAGAAATTATGATGAAGATGGTGTAGAGGCGATATTCTAAATGTAAGTAGCAGAGGCGATGTTCTGGACATAAGTTATAGAGAACGCTCTAAATGGGTGTTGTGTTTAAGAGACATCTTTACATGGGGGTGGCCCGTCCATGTCACGAACTTCTTCCATGATGTTTAATCTAGCCACGAAAGGCATCATCGTTGATGGAATCAAAGGCAATCCCTGTGGGGGTGTCCACCAGGCCAATTGAAGTGGACATCATTATAAGAGGTGACCTCGCGGAAGGTGTCACGCAGTTCTTTAAGGGATTCCTCCATGGTGGATGATTAATCAATGGAGAGCATTATTTATTATGGAATCAGAGGCGATCCTTGTGAGGGTGTCACACACTTCACTTATCTTAGTCAACATTCTTGAAAGAGGTGACATCCTGGGAAGTGTCACACACCTCGTCAAGAGCTTCCTTCAAAGTGGATGGTTCATCCATGGAGAGCATCATCTTCGATAAAATCAGATGCGACCCATATAGGAGTGTCACGCACCTCGCCTATCGAAGTTGACATCCTTAGAAGAGATGGCCTCGTGAAAGGTAGCACGCACCTTGTAAAGGCCTTTCTCCATGGTATTTGATCCGGCCATGGAAGGCATCATCTTCGATGGAATTAGAGGCAACCCCTTTGGAGATGTCACGCGCCTCGCTTGTTGAAGTGGATATTCTTGGAAAAGGTGACCTTGTGGGAGGTATCATGCACTTCATTAAGGAGCTTCCTCCATTGTGTTTGATCTAGCCATGGAAAGCATCATGAATAGAGCTCAACTAAGTTTATGTGCTTAGGAGAATATATGTTTGGCTAAGTAGGTGCACTTAGGAGAATACTGGCTCGACTAAGATGACACGCTCAGGAAAATTGTAGATTGGCAAGGCATCTTTAATTGGGGTATGGTTAATGTAGAGGCGTGATAAGCTCTCAAAAGATAAATACAACTAAAATATAGCTGAAGCAGAGACGTAATGAGCTCTATGAAGATAAATGCAGCTATAATGCAACATCTCGTATGGCATGAGGGATGAATATCGAGCTGATGGTTCGTCTCAAACTATTGGAGACTTATAAGTTGTCCTTAGTAGGATGAGCTCTTGCGATTATGCTCGACGATAGTGAAAGATAAGAAATGAGCTATCACTAAGCCAAGAATAAGCACTGATAAGGCAGGAAATAAATATCTTGCATAAAGCACTCGAACTATTGGGCTCTTATAAGCTGGCCTCGGATAGACAAGGTCTTATAGCTAAACTCGACGATAGTGAGAGACGAGAAATAAACATCTCACAAAGCTAGGAATAAACATCTTGCGACAGGGAATACACATCCTGCGAAAAGCTCTCGATCTATCGGAGTTTTATAAGTGACCTCGGATAGACGAAGTCTTATAGCTAAAATCAACTATAGTGAGAGGCGATAAATAAACATCTGGTGAAGCCAAGAATAAGCATATGATGACGTGGGTAATAAATATCCTGCGAAAAGCTCTCGAACTGTTGGAGTCTTATAAGTTGCCTTTGATAGATGAGCTCTTACCGCTGGCCTCGGCGAGGGGAGGAATAAACATCTTGCTAGGCAAGAAATAAACATCTTAAGAATAACTCTCGAACTATCAGAGTCTTATAGACTGACCTCAGAATGACGAGATCTTATAGCTAAGTTCGACAATAGTGAGAGATGAGGAAGCGAGGAATAAACATCTCGGGAACTAAGAATAAGTATCTAGTGAGACGGGGAATAAACATTCCCCGAATAGCTCTCTAACGAACAAAGTATTATAAACTGGTCTCAGAATAACGAGGTCTTATAACTAAACTTGATGATAGCGAGACGAGAGGAATAAGCATATCGCGAATGATGTCAAGAAAGGCTCCTTTTGCAAGGGTGAACACATTTGACTGGGCCACAAAGATGCTCCTTTTCAAAGATAAATACTTTTGAGTTATCGCCCCTTCCTTTATTCAGGGAATAAGAACTCTGAAATGTTGTCTATTCCTTTATTCAAGGAACGAGGACTCTAGAGATACTAATTTATTCAAGGAATGATGACTCCAAAATGTTGTCTTTGATAATAACAAATTTACAAGCTAGGGCTCGCCTTCAATAATATGATTAGGCATTTGTTCGAGTACTTGTAGTGCACCAATGACTGCTCTTAAGAATATTTGAGATGAATGTGGTAGTGGCAACAAAACCCAAATAAATAACAATCTTAATGAGAGAATACGAAGGGTTGGTCGTGGCTGCTTCAGAGCAAGAAATTCAATTGGGCATTTTTGCCCGACACGCAGGTTGTGTAATCACAATTTTTATTTACCAGCAACTTGTATTTGTACCACACTAAAAAGTTATACTCATTTCTAATCCATTATAAGAATCATATTACAAACCTCATAGCTTCATAATATTTCCACTTTGCCGATGCTAGTGATGAAGTATAATGCTCATTTGAAGAGCTCCCTGTAAAGAGAACAAGTACGTGCTAGCTAG
Organism: Fraxinus ornus; assembly: GCA_903798235.1. Classification (NCBI taxonomy): domain Eukaryota; kingdom Viridiplantae; phylum Streptophyta; class Magnoliopsida; order Lamiales; family Oleaceae; genus Fraxinus; species Fraxinus ornus. The sequence goes on along the minus strand of CAIGRF010379723.1, from coordinate 9,734 downwards.
AAGACATCATGTATTGGGTAGTTCATGGAGAATCATATCTAAAAAAAATCTAACTCTAATATTAATAACACCCAAAGCTGTTGTCTAAGTAAATACTGCTCTGCATCATTTATCAGTTACTTAGCCACGTCCTTCTTCCTTGGTGACAATGATGTTCTCTGGCCTTCTCTTTTTTTTTTTTTGACAAAAATCGTTATCATCTCATAACTGCTTTGACACACAGTTTATTTTTTGTTTGGAAATCTTGTTCTCGAATTAATTTTCCATTGATAGTAGCCATGTCAACAAATCGAGTCGAGTCACGAGCCGAAACTCGAAGCTCGGGCTCGGCTAGGGCAAAACGGGTCCAAGCCGAGTTTATGAGGCTCGAGCCTTAGCGAGCTGAGCTGAACCGGCTCGGGTTTTTGCAAGCAGCTACAACTGGACTTGAAATTGTTTTTTCCCAGATTACATAATATAATAAGAATAATTTAATGCATTAATTATCTAGTCCGTGATAGTTAGTTAACATTTACTTTTATTAGAGCATCTATAAGAGACTCTTTAAACATGAGATACTCTCTATTTTAAAGAGTCAACATTTAAAATCATACTCCAAGAGACTATTTAAATTAACATTTTAATTTAGAGAGTGGGTTTGACTCTCCAAATTTGGAGAGCCAAACTCACTCTCTATAATTAAATGCACTAAAAAAGTTTCAATTTTCAATGTAGGAAAATAATAAAATAATCTAAAGAAAAACTAGTTAAAATAAAATATGAAGAAAAAAATAAATATTTCTTGGGAGTGGTAAAATTAAGTGTTAAATATAAAGAGTTTGTTGGAGTACTTCAAAATTTTAACTCTCTAAATTTATAGATGCTATCCAAAAAATAGAATATACTATTTAAAAATAGAGAGTCTCTTGGAAATACTCTTATTAGAGAAACAATAATATACTGTGAGTATTTGTGTGTATATATACATGTTAGTAACATAAATTTTTGTTGCCTATTTCTTGTTTCCATATGGGGCTTGAAAAATTACTTTCCTCTATAATTAAATCTCGAATATTTTTAGTAAAACCAATTATTCTTTTCCATTTTTATTATCTATTGAATAATCTTTAGATTTCAAGATTTTCAGCTTGAATTTCTTGATCTGAGTTTCCAAGAAAAGGTGCAAATTTGATTTATATGTATATGATAAGCCATTCTTGATATTTATGGAGAAGAATATTGAGAGGTCTTCAAATGCAAAATAGGGGTTTCAGAGTTCAAGCTCCACTAGTGAGTTTTGCTTGATCTTTGACCTTTTTCTGCTATTAATTTCTTGGATTCGTGAGCTTTTGGAGATGTCGAACGAAATTCTTGATAAATGTGCAGTTTTTGTGCAAGTTTTATTGTAGCAGGCTTTATTTTTTTATATATATAAATGGGCAAGCCAATGGCAAGAGCTGGCCCGGACTCGAGTTGACACCCCAAAAATGGGGATCGGCCCGAGTCTCGGCTTGGTTACACCGAGCCCTAGCCTGGCCCAGCTCAGACTTTTTCGGGCCGGAGCCGCCTAAGTCAACGAGCTTTTTTGCCATTTCTAATTGATAGTTCTAAAAGATTAGATCCTGAAAACCACTTTTGGAAGACCGATAAAAAGGAGATTTAGGTACCAACAATAACATATTAATGTTTCCAATAAATACAAAATCAGCACTCTTCAAGTGCAAACAAGCCATAATCATAGAGAATGGGTAAGTAGCAAACTTATCTAAATCATCGGAGGCTGTAGACAAACCTCTCGAATAGGATTAGAAGTCCACCTTTGAAAACTTGTTGGATGTAATTTTGGGCATTCTCAAGACTAAATAAGTAGAAATCCATTTATAACATTTTGTTAAGCATCTTTACAAAATTTGGCAGAAAAGTCCCCTTGGAGGCCGCAATGTATTACTCAAAAGTTATTGTGGAAATGCTTATTGCTGGGTTTTGAGGAAACACAGTCAGAGAAGAATAATTTTGGCAACCATTGCACAGACACATTGCACTTGAACAAATTCTAAATGGTGGAAGAATTTTGTAGTGACTAGAAGCCCAAAATAGATGAAGTCCCAAGCTAGGCCCAGAAAGAATTCCAGAACTAAAAATAAAAATCAATGGGCCTCAAGTGATAAAAGCCCAATCATAAACAACCATGACCTTTTAAAGGGAAGCCCAAATCATGTCCCAACTAGAAAGCAGACCTCATAGTAGCAAAAATTAGAGGAAATTACCTAAAAGTAGTTGTTTAGTTTTAACTTTTTAAAAATCAGGTATAAACGTTTTTTAATCAAAAATCAGGTTTTAATTTCACAATTAATATTAGTAATGATATTATAAAATTAAATTAACCTATATACCCACTCCTATCTACCCCCCACCAAATTCATTTTAAATATAAAACCGTAAATCAACTCTCTCACCATTT
>CAIGRF010379692.1:22392-39560 GCA_903798235.1 Fraxinus ornus | reverse complement strand
TATGAAATTTGGGGCGTTACAGTCGTACTTTGGTATTTTTGTGGCACGTAATAACTTGGGACTGGGGCATTCCTCGGTTCTTGCTGAAGAAGGTAAATTTTCGTTGTCTTCATCTAGCTCACAAGATCTCTGTGGATCATCCGACTCTTCTTCGTCGAGTGGATGATTGGGTGAAACATGAGACGGGCCTGCCTAATCGTCCATTGTTTCCTCCCTTCCATAACGCCTATTTCTAGGTAACGCGGCCTGAGAGTCATGCCCTTGCCTTTCTTCTGGTTGTTGAATCTCATGAGATAGTGGCTGCGGCCGATTCTAGGTGTAGGAGATGGTTGGGATGGCTTACACCTGACTCCAACAGAGCTGATTCTGTTAAACACACTAACATATTTATGTGGCATAAGCTCTGGTTCATATTCAGGGGAGAAATTATCTTCCATGTCTACCTGGACCTTGATGGGTCGGTCGAAGCATACCTTGAGGAAATTATATTGCTCACATTAATTACTGCGGTGATCAAAGTGAGATAGATTTATTTCATTCTAAGAAATCTTACCTTGTTTATTAGGATGTAGTTTTTTCCCTCCCAAAATTGGGAAGATCATTTCATCAAAATGACAATCTGTAAAACGTGCAGTACATAAATCACATAAAGGTTCAAGATACCTAATAATAGATGATGAATCAAAACCCACATAAATATCAAGTTTTCGTTAGGAACCCATTTTAATTCATTGTGGGGTGAAATAAGGACTTGAACGGTACAACCAAAAACCCGCAGGTGAAATATTATATTCATGACCAAATGCTAGTTGCAAAGATGAATATTGATAATACACAATTGTTTTAATACAAACCAGTGACGCAGCATGAAATATGACATGACCCCAAACAGAAGCGGGGAGTTTTGTTTTCATAAATAATGGTCTAGCAACAACACTACAACAAAAATGGTCTTTTGCAACACACAGAAGGCAACATTCATTGATTAAGTGTTGCTAAGTCGTAACATTTTAGTAAGTGAATGTTGCTAATAATTAATATAATTGAGATTTCGCAACATTTATTACATTTTTTAAATAAATGTTGCTAATGTCGTCTTTTGCAACGTTTATAAATGTTACAAAAAGTTTAAGTTTTTGCAACTTTTTTGAACATTGTTGAAATCTGGTTCTATAGCAACGCTAGGGCCTATTGTTGAAACTCTCAATATAAAACTTTTTGTTACGTTTATTAACTATTGTGAAAAGATTACTTTTTGCAACGTTTTTTAATTGTTGCGAAAATTTAATTTTTTTGTAACTTTTTTGAACGTTGCTAAAAGTTCACTCCTGGTAACGTTTTTTGAATCCTACGAAAAGATTAATTTTTGCAACATTTTCTGAACGTTACGAAAAGTTTTGTACGTTTTTCCTGAGCTCAAATGATAGAAACCAAAAATAAGCCAAGTCCTAGACTAATCCACGCCTCCCTCCATTCAAAGTTGACCGGAAGAGTGGCCGAAGAATTAGAAATATGGTTTCAGCAAGGAAGCTCAGCAAGAAAAATTCAGCCCACATCAATTCGCATGGACAGAGGAAAAGAAGCTTTGATTTATTGAGCTATTCTCTCCAGTTTGGCCGACCGCTGCTGCCACAGGAGGATTCCAAATAGGAAGAGACCGCCGCCGACACCGGAAGAAGAAAAAAGAAGGTTTGTTACTTCATCATTTTCTTCAATAGTTTGCTTAGAACACTGATTTGTGCAATCAACAAACCCAAATAGATGTTCTGTGTTTTCTATTTGGGTATTTAAATTTCTGTGGTTAATCCATTTAAAAATAATAAAATTCCCCCTAAAACTGCTTCTTTTTTCTTCTGCGATACATGGATTATGGGTTTCTGCTAGTGCTAAAAATATTAGTTTGCTTTTTGCTATTGAATAGAAGGAAAAAGAACAAGATGAGTTCTGGAAAATAGCCCAAAAGGCAGTTTAGGTGGGTAGATCGGGGTCTGATTGAATGGATAATTTAAGAATGCATGTGTTTAGTATGTGGATTGATTTTTGGGACAATTTATTCTTATATATCTATCCCACTTTGTCAAATTTATTGTTCCACTGCCTCTTCCATCACTATTTGTGGAATTTCCCATAAGTTTATAGCACGTGGATCATAATTGATTCCATTGCTTGCAGGTTTCTATTCGATAAAAATTGCTTAGATTACAAGTATTATGCATATCAGCTTTGGGAGGAGCAAAAAGCTCCATCTCAAACCATGGTTTCACAACCATCACAGAGTGGTTAGTTCACCGACTTGAAACTCTATTTTCTTGAAGTTTTCTTTTCCTTTTTTGTGGAAAAGTTTTTTTGTTACAAGAATTTATTTGAAATTTTGTGCATAGTTTTCAGGGATGACATTGCTGTACTATTAATTGTGAAGGTCATTCTATTTTTTGTGCACACGCTATTTGGAATACATATTTCAGCAATCCAGACACACATTCCAATGCTTAAGTTGGATATGAATGTAGTCTTTGTATGAAAATTAATTATCCCTTACCTTTATTTCTCTAAACAGGACAATCAAGAATGCATTATTTTTTATGAAAAAATCATTGTAGATAATATTTAAAAAGAAAACACGTGCTCGGTTCACATCTATGGTCTGATTCCTGCTGTCTCCCATGTTATGAGAATGTCTTGATAGTTTTTTAAAAATGACGCAGAGAGCCTTTTTACTCCAATTTCCAGGTCTTCCTTTGATTTGAATTCTTCCTTAGATCTAATTAAGATTTCTTCTGAATGTAATAATGTTTTATGGTTAATGATATGCGTTTCAATGTTCAATTTCCTTTGTCTGCTATAATGAAGATATTTTCAGTTAGGACTCCCCATTGAAGTAAAAGCCGAGGACAACTTCCATGTAGATGATGATATTCCTACCATTGGTTCCTTTGTAGCAGGACTCAGGGAGATGGTTAAGCTTCAGAATGAAGACAAGCTCAATGATCAGGTGACAGCTTCCAGAACTCTTAACTGCTTTCTTCTTGTAACATTTCAATTTCCCCCTTTTCATACTTTTTTCTTCCCATTAATATTTTTCTCCACTTATTTAAATAGATGCATCCTGTGAAAAAGATATTGTAATATATTGGGATTCATGATTATCATGCTTCTACTGTATTCATATATCTAGGTTCAAGAGCCCGAATCAAGAGCTCAAAAGAGTGTCAAAGATGAATTGGATGCAAGGCATGATTCTTCAGGAGCTCCTTCAAATTGGCTTCTGAATTTTGAGAGGGTATGAGATCGATAATTGAAGTATGGCAAGCTTGCAATGTTTCGCTTCTAGGAGAGTTACAATTTTATTTCATTTTGAAGCTCCTTTTTATTTAGGTGGTGTTGTATCACATTCTAATATTCAGGTGTATGGATTTAAAAATTTGTAATGAAATTATCAATTTTTATGCAATTTCAAAATTTGTTCATAAGGAGTCATTTTTAATTTTGTTAATCAGTTTGCATAAATTGCTGTTAAAAAAAAAAACCCAAGGCAATGTTCAAAAAACGCTGCAAAAGGTTATTAGCAACGTTAAAAAAATGATGCAAAAGGTTATTAGCAACGTTGAAAAAACGTTGCCGTATCCTTCTACTCTACGACAACATAGAGCTTTGAAACATACGTTCGAACGTTGCAAAAGGTTTTGGCAACGTTTTTTGAACATTGCAAAATGCTATTTTTGTTGTAGTGTAAGTTGTTGACGTTTAATAAATAACTCCGCTAAATCATTTTGTGTATGGACATGCGCAATCGAATGTTCAACAACAATCCCAATTGACATGCAATAATCATCGAATGCTTGTGATCTAAATTCACTAGCATTTTCAAGACAAATAGTCTTGATAGAGTAATCAGGGAATTGCATACGTAATTTTATGATTTGAGCAAGTAGTCTAGCAAAAACTACATTTCTAATGGAAAGTAGGCAAACATGTGACCATCTAGTAGAAGAATCAATTAATACCATAAAATAAAGAAATGGTCCACATGGTGGGTGTATTGGCCTACATATATCTCCATTAATCAATAAAGTTGAAGATTCAATTTTTAGCTGAAGATCTAATAACTAACGTGCCTTGCGAACAAGCCACACATGGATATCATTAGGGAAAATAATCTTCGGTTCTTTAAAGGATGTCCATGTTAGTTTCTTATTATTCGACGCATCATTATAACTCCTAGATGTCCCAGTCGATCATGACAAAGTATAATTTTTTTTGGATCAACGAACTTCTAGTTCATGATAATATTTGATTCGACCATTTTTATAAATGTATAATACATGTCAGATGAGAATGTATAAAGTTTTTCTTTTATCTACTTCTGACCAGATACAAAGCAGTTATGCAAAGATATTCAACATTATTTTCTTGCATCGTCTCAATGTAATATCCATTGCAACGGATATCTTTAAAACTAAGCTCATTTTGAATTTGTTTGAATAAAGTGCATCGTCAATCTATAATTTTGTATTATTTGGTAAAATAATACAAGTTCTTTCAGAGCTTTCAACGATATTCGATGCACTTGATATCGTATTAACATTATTTTCTGCTAATGTTAAGTCCAAAAAATATTTTTTTATTTTGAAGAATAGTATGTCTAGTTGCACTATCAATCAAACAAATATCTTGACAATTCATCGTGAATCTATAAGAAAAGAAATAAATTTTTAAAAAACTTGAATTTAAATTTAAAAGAGTAAACATAATTCAGTATTATGAAATTAACGATGCATAATAAAGTTTCAATTTTTTGCGAAAAATAAGAACATAATTTAAATTGAATTTCTAAACCGAAAGAAAGAACTAAAAAGTAAACTAATATATATCTTTCATTACACCATCCCCAATCAAATGATCAATATTCTCATCTGAATAAACAAAGAAATCAGAGACATCCAATAGTCATATCAATTGGACCATCATAATCAGCAAAATTTGTCTCCACTTTTTTCTTTCCCTTCATTGATTTTTGGTACAGATCCACAAGGTGTTTTGTCATACGACAGGTACGTGTCAATTCCCTTTCATTCCACATTTAAAACAACTTTCTACATGCTCCTTTTGGATGTGCAACTTTCATTTGCTTTGTACATTTTGAAATTATTGCCTTGTTGCTGATCATTTTTTTGATTATTTCGTCCATGATTTATTCCACGTGCACGTCCGCATCCACGTCCGCGTCCACGTCCTTGTCTTGATATTGTATTTGCTTCAAGCAATGCAGTACCATTTGCTTTAGGCAATGGTACAAAACTAGTTAGATGTAACACATGATTTTTCATCAGCAGTTCATTATTTTGTTCAGCCACAAGCAGGTAAGATATAAGTTATGAGTACCTTTTGAAACCATGCTCACGATATTGCTGTTGCAGGAGAACATTCGAGGCGTGAAAGGTGGAAAAAGTTTTCTCAACATATCCTCATCAGTGATTTTTTATTCATACAATGTCAATTTTGAACATATTCTCAATAGTTTAGAATTGCACTCATTAACAGTTTTGAAATCTTGCAAACGAAGATGCATCCACTCATAGATCAAATCTTTCAATTAATTTTTCCTAAAGAACATGGAACATTCAGCATCGAGTATACATGACAAATAGTTTTTACCAGATATGTCAAGTGCAGCAAACTCAAATTTTGTGATATTTGCCATTTAATTAACTACACAATAAAACAAAAGAAAATACAATTAGTTTCGAAGAATATGATTAAACGTCAAGTAGTCAATATCGATATGACATAAGTTACGTGTTTTCCTTGAAGGATAAACACTAATTTAAAATAGTATGTTTTTCGAAACATGTGCTACTTCGGGAGTATGATGTATTTTACTACTGCTTCTTCAAGAGCAATATGTCAATATTCTTTTGAAGTATTGAAAATTATAATTCATGCTATTCAAGAGCAAGTAATATTCTTCTGGATTATTAATTATAATGTTGTGCTACTTCAAGAGCAACAACATGATAAATTATTAATTTAAAATTTATAAAAGAATATTTAAAATATCTAATCAGGTTAAAAATATTAATTACCATACAAACAGGAGTTAACTATACATAAATTGATCAAATGAAAGAATAAACAGGGATTGAATGTATTGAATATAGTTATGATTTGGAAAAAATAATAATTAGAAATTAGTTGCGTACATGGACGAATTCATATCGGCAAAATTGGAGCACAAAAATTATGGTGGTAGAAAAATTGGCAGAACTGATACAAATTGTGCAACAATGTACATGTAATAATAGAATTAAAGACACGAATTAAAAAGTACAGACACGTATTACGGAAGCAATCGTGTAAAAAGAAAATTGACACGCATCAACGAATAGTAATCATTATCACAATAAAATAATCAAAAAAGTCACTTGTACATCACTTAGAGGGCTGTAAACACTAATTAAGTGCTGTAAGTGCAGCACTGTTTTGAATAAACATTAATAACCCATGGAACAGCGTGTAAACCATTACCCATAATTGACTTGGCAGACAAATTATTTGGACAGTCGGATAGAATGATACACACAAAAGTTAGGGATGGGTGATACATACAATTGGAGTAAAAAGTTTCATTAGTTACTCAACTTTACACAACGTTACGTTATGGTCACTGAACTTTGTTTTGCTGATGAGTGGTCACTTAACTTACCAAAGTTCCACTCCATCCGCCACTCCGCAAGTTCCCGTTTGAGTTCCAGCTGATGTGGCATGAACGGTGTATATTTGGCACCAGACGCCGTCATTTGCTGCCCACGTTGGAATCCATTTTTCCAAACAAATGTTTTCACTCACTAAATGAAATCGAAAACGGCACTACTCAGCCCCAATTCACTCCCATCCAATTCCAGCAAGAAGATGAACCCTAGATTTCGAATTTCCTTAATTGCTTCCCTTCCAGTTTTGAAAATCCCCACATTAGGAAACCATAATCAGACATTCCTCCATCATCCTTCGTTCTCCTATAACCCAAACCCACAAGAACGCGAAGGAACAAATCTGCCTGGTGAAGGTAGTCCCATGCTAAAGGCTATTATACGCGAAGGAACAAATATGATTGCTGCCTTTTTCTTTTATTTACCGAAAGTAGAAGAATCGAAAGAATGAAATAATTAGTCGATTTATGTGGCTGTTGGAAGCTAGTTTGTGTTGCTCTGTTAGTGCATTTGTTGCTCTGCCAATTTTGTTGCTCTGCTCCTGCATTTGTAGTTTAGAAGTGCTTACAGAGGGTGCATTTGCTCTGCTAGTGCATTTGTTGGAAGCTAATTTATGTTATGTTTGTGGATTTGTTGATCTGCCATTTTTGTTGCTCTGCTAGTGCAATTGTAGTTTATCTGTTAATTTGTTGGAAGCTAGTTTAGGGTTGCTGGTGCATTTTTGTTAGTTTCTGTTACTTTGTTGGAAGCTAGTTTAGGGCTGCTAGTGAATTTTTATTTGTTTCTGTTGGAAGCTAATTTATGTTATGTTTGTGCATTTACTAATTTCTGTTAGTGCATTTTTGTTGGAAGCTAGTGTCTGTTACTTTGTTGCTCCCTTTTTTGGAGCTCTGTTAGTGCATTTCTTGCAGCCATTTTTGGAGCTTTGCTACTGCATTTGTTGTTCTGTTAGTGCGTTTATCTTGATCAGTAAATTTATGGTAGCTGCCATCAATGAAGTGCCATCGCCTCTAGAGGAAAGAGATCTTCGTCATCATTGGCGCAGGTTGAAGAACAGCCCATTTGGAGTATTGGATATGGCCAACCTGTGATAAAATGATGTGGCAAGTTACTGGCTATCACAGGGGAAGTGTGAATGTGGACCAACGTTTTGCAATTTTTTGGTCAAACTAGAACGACAAATAACATGGAAAGGACTTCTGTTTTTGTATCACGGTCCACATTTTTTTTTTGTAATAGCCGATCTAATGTTCCACGGTTGTTTTTGTATTACTTTCTTGCATCTCTTGTGATGAAATGATTGGGAAGCTATTGAAATGATGATGTGGTTCTATATATAACAAATTTAGTCCTTCCATTCCATTTTGAGCCTTGTTTACATGTGTTCTCTATCATTATTTTCTATCAAATTTTTCACATAAACACCAACCAAATAACTATATGTACTTCAGACAAATATAGAACTACTCACATAAACACCAACCAAACACTAATGTCAAATATTTCCATTAGAACAAGAAGTTCAGTAGCATTGGCATGGAATAATACATACTACTCTTAACACTACATGAAGTCCAGTAGCATGAATACAAACATAAATTACGACAAGAGCTTAATGTCAAATACATGAAAACCGAGTGCGACTACTCCAACAAAGTTGGTTTTGCTCAGTCACATTGTGTGAACTTCACATCAATTTTCCCTTTCCTTTCCCGTCATCGTCCGTCACCCCTTTTCCCAATTTGATAGAGATGTTAGCAGATATCTCGACGCCTTCTTTTTTGTGATTTGAGCGGAATCAATTATGCAGGGATTGGTTTCTATGAAGAACAAAGGTGTTTGATGTAACAGCATCCAGTTTGTAGTAGGATTTAGCTGATTGTGAACTAATAATTCAACACATAAGTACAAAAGGGACTAACAACAATCCCCAGAATTCCTGGTTCGTTGTCATGGATAATAGCTCTATCACAGTAATATTGGACCATTGTATCTCAATCTTACTCTTTAGTGCTCCACTAAACACTTCCCAAACCATTTTCCATAGTATATCTTTGCTGTCAAATCAACTTCCTGCCCAGAAATCCACTGTTCGTAGCGAATTTCCAATTCCAATTCTAAGTAAAATCCACCTGCCAATTTCCAATTCTAAGTAAAATCGCAGCGAAGTTCGTAGCCTTTAATTTCCCATCAAATTTTGTTTTAGAAGTTTGTCGTCCCATGCTGGGCTTGCTCTTCGGTGAACAATCTTCTTTCCGCCATTGGGATAACTTCATCTCCAATAAATTTAGAAAAGATGGTGTCTTTCGCAGTTTCAAACCAAGAGGACTTGACTATTGAGCTGAATCTACATCTCCTTCTTGCAAAATCGAATTCTGATTTGGGCGAAACCGAGTTCTAGGGTTCTTCGACTTTCTGCTAGGAAATCGATTTGATTTTGGGAGTAAAAAGTTCTCTGGAAGTTCAGCAGAAGATGAAAGTATGGGTTTCTTCGTAGCGATTTATCACAGGTTGGCAAGAATTGACGCCGTTTGATGCCAACTCGGATTCCGTCGATCCATGTCAGGCGGGCTGGAGACGGTGATTTGGGGAATGGCGGATGGAGCGAGTTTTTCGTAAGTTCGGTGGCCATCCAGAAGCAAAACAAAGTAGAGTGACCGAACTTGACAATTTGTGAAGTTTAGTGATGAATGAAACTTTTTACTCCCCAATTGATATAAAAATTCACGTGTTACCAAATTAAGCTTGGTATACATAATAGATGATTATGCTTATGTAAATTATTACCTTATAAAAGAATCGTCCTGATAACGTGTTATAAAAAGAGAGAAAAAGAGAAGAGATAATAAAAGTCAATAGATTTTTGTGTATTGTAATGAGAACCCCTATATTTATAGGGAAGGAATATGGATACATATGGTAATAATTTCTAGGTCTGCAGGAGTACAATTGTCATTCACCAATAATTTACCATTTACAACAAGAGACAATTTTTTTTATTAATGAAATGTTAAAAATAAAAAAATGATGATAAAAAAATGTAAAAATATAAATGTGATGATGAATAAGCCATTTTTTGTTCTTCATTATTTTCAAAATACATTTTTTTCTCATCTTTTCAATTACATATTTTTCAATAAAATAATATTACACGCAAATTCAAATATTTTCCTTATTTTTTAGCCACAAACTCTCCATCAATCTTTTATTCCAAATGTACTCTTAGCCAAATAATGAGACTCAAGGCCAAAGGTTAATAATCATTAATATGATTAATGATTAAAATGTGGTGTATTTAAAAATATAAATATGGTGTAAATATTACCGTCCAATATCCATAGGAAAATTTGAAGGAAAACCCACACCTGTATGCCTTAAGAACATGTTATCATTGAATTAAGCATGGTGTACAACTAGTTTGACACCCTTTGAGGTGTTAAAATGAAGGCCACTTATTTGAATAATTATTATTGAAATCAATAGTAAAATTATGTGTCATGTCAAAGAGTGTAAAAAAAATTGTAAACGATGGTACACATATAGCAAAATTGTTTTATCATTTTCCCTTAGAACATAACAATCATGCTTCCTATAAATCTCCTTTTATGACATTCTCTTATTGGATAGTTTTAAAAAAAAATTACAGCCAACAATCTTTTTACAATACTTCAAGTGTCAACAATGTTGGCAGAAATAAGTGTACAAATGACATAATTCGAAACCATAAACATTAAAATTGATAAGTGGAAATTACACCAATTGGATTTTTTTAAGTCTTAACTTCAAAATTAAGATTTAATGTTTTTTATACAAAAATCAGATGATAATATGAATTTTAAATATTAATAATAATATTATAAAATTAAATAATCTACAAACCCACCCCCACCCAATTTAAATTAATCTACACAACCAAAACTTCCCTATATCCAACCCCACCTAAGCTACCCTAAACCTTAATTCATTTTCAATAATCTTTATCTCTCCATTCTCTCTTCTCCAACGGTGAGGCACTGCATCGAAGGAGTTGAGGGGTGGCATCAGAGACATGGCACCTCCGGCGTTGAGGCACGACATAAGAGGCGAAACCTCCACTTCTCTAAATAGTTTAATAATTTGTGATCATGAAATAAGTTGTGATCTATAAAATTTGCGACCGATAAATTTTTTATTGTAACCAAAAAATAATTTGTGACCTATTAATTTACTAATATGTGACCAAAAATTAAGTTGTGACTTATAAATACGTAATTGTGACCATAATATATTTAATTAATAAAATATATTTTTAATTAATTATCTCATAAATAAAATTCAATTAATGTCTAATTTTTTAAATAATAAGCCTTGTTTCTTAGTATTGAAATGGATCATACTTAATCTCTTAGTTTTGAAATTGAGGAAATTACAAAAAAGTAGGCATTTAAGTTTTCAAATTCAAAACTTAGGTGTGAAGTTTATTTAATAAAAAATCAGGTATTAATTGAATTATTAATTATATTAACCTCTCTCTCTCTCTCTCTCTCACACACACACACACACACACACACACACACACACAACCTCATCTTCACCTGTCTCGCTCATCTTTTCTCTCATCTTCAAGCGTCTCTCTCTCATCTTTCACTCCTTCTCTTCCTCTTCACAGGCAAAAGAGGCATCTGGCGAACTGAATGCCGTCGTGCGCAGACCCAGTCATAGTTGTCCCGCGGAGATCTAGAATTTTCTGGCAGTGCCGTCTTCTTCTTCTTGTACCACAGACCAGCCTTCTCCTCCCTATTTGTCGACAGCCCAACCTCGCACCACCATCTCAATAGAGCACCTCCACAGATAGCGTGAGGGTCACCGATCAGAACCACCCCACTCGTAGTGGCATTGTGCCGCCATGGCGTTGAGATGAATTTGGGCGTGAAGATGGTGGCAACGCTAGATTTGGTTGATTTTCGTTTCTTGTTGGTGGTGGTTTCCATGGTCTGGTGATGTTTGAGTAGTTTTAGTGGCGGTGGTAGATCGGGCTGCTGATGGTGGATCTAGAGTTGGTGGTGATGGATTTGGCCGTGGTGATGGTGTGCTCTACGTCCTAATTTGGTGGTTGTGCTATGGAGGTGAGGTGGTGGATATGGCTGCTTGATGGTGGATCGAGATTTGGTGGCTATGCTTTGGAGGTGAAGTGGTGGTAGTGATGGATCGGCTTTGGTGGTTGTGCTGCGGAGGTGAGGTGGTGGTGGTGTTTTTCTGGCGTGACGTAGTGGTGGTGGTGTTTTTCTGCAATGTGTGATTTGTTTGCAATAGGGGTGGTTGTGGTTCTAGTGGTGAGTTGGCGGTGGTGTTGATTTGTTTAAGGTGGTAGTGGTGGTTCTGACGAAGACGATGACGGTGGTGCTGCTGGAGGCAGTGTTGAGGTGGTGGTTACAAGTGTTGTGCAGTGATGGTGTTTGACGGCGGTGGCGGCTTTAAAGGTGGTGGCTACGACGACGGTGGTGGGATGAGATGGGGTGGGGTGGGTGTTGTGACCAATTATTTGGTTGATTGTGACCAATAATTGGTTAATTTTTGACAAATAAATAATATATGACCTAAAAATTGTGATCATGACTTACAATTTATTAAGTTGTAATTGAGTTGTGACCAATAAAAATTTTGATTTTATGATCGATGAATAATTTGTGACTTACAAAATTTTCGATTTGTGACCAAGAAATAACCGGTGACCTACAAAATTCTTGATTTGTGACAAAAAAAATAAGTTGTGACCAATAATTTGATAAGTTATGATCGATTTGCAATGAATAAATGAGTTGTGGCCAATAAATTTTTTGATTAGTGACCGAAAAATAATATGTGACATTGTGACCTATGAAATTTTGATTCGTGTTCGAGAAGTAATCTGTGACCAATAAAAAATTTTATTTGTGATCAAGAAAAAAATTTGTGACCAATAATTTGATAAATTGTAACTAAAAATTAATTTTTGATTAATTAATTAGATAATTGTAACCAAATTGCATATAATTGTGTCCTTACTATATTTAATTGGTAAAATATATATTTAATTAATTAATTTATTATATTTAATTAATTAGCTAAATACCTGATTTTTGTATTTTCCAAACTTATAACCTGAATTTTGAATTGTTGAAACTTAAACCCTAATTTTTGAATTCTTCCCTTTGAAATTTTCCCAATTGATAAATAGGCAACTTCCAAAAATAGCCTTAAAATTAGGGGTCCTTTGAAAAATCATATGAAAAGTATTACTGTCACTTTTTTTTAATAAAAAATATTGTCACTTTTTTTAAAATTAAAAAGTGACACAATATTGCTTTTTAAAGTTACGTATTACTTTTTTATTAAAAAATTACATACAATCTCGCTTTTATTAAAAAGTGATGTTTATTACTAAAAAAAGTGACAAAATTTTTTAAAAAGAAACAGGAAAAAAGTGACGAACATTATTAAAAGGCACACAAATTCCAAAAAAGTGATAAAACATTCAAAAAGTGGCAAAACACTAATCAAAACTTTAGATTCAGTTTAATAAAATGACAGAAATTAAAAAAATGCTGACTAAAAAAAGTGACAAAACATCAATCAAAACTTTGAAATTAATTTAATAAAGTGGCAGAAATTTTAAAAAATGATAAAAACTCAAAAAAGTGACGTAACCCCGATCACTTTTTTGGGTAAATTGTATGACTTTTTAATAAAAGTGACATTGTATCAAAAAAGTTAAGTGAATGTCACTTTTAATATCACTTTTTAATAATAATAAAAAAAGACATATAATATCACTTTCATTAAAAAGTAAAGTGAAATACAATGTCACTTTTATTATAAAGTGATATTTGTCACTAAAAAGGTTATTGAAAAAAAAAAAAAAAAAGGTAACAAACAATAAAAAAAAATGACAAATACTAAAAAGGTGACATGAATTCAAAAGAAGTGACAAACGTTCAGAAAAGTGACAAAACACCAATTGAAAACATTCAAGTCCTCGTGAGCAAACATGAACATTCAAAGCATGGAAAATCCAAGATTATATTAGGAAATACAAATTACCTCAGGCTCAGTACCATAAGAAAAAACAAAAAACAAAACACCAATAAAAAATTGGAATCAGCGATAAAAGTTGGAAGTAATTGTGTGATTACACCATTCTACAAACTGAAGGGAGCACTTTTTCTCCGACCAGCACATGAAAGAGTAATCTAACAAGGCATTTGATTGGAAGCAATATTAGAACCCAATCCTTGAAACCGTTCAATTCTCTTGAAACTTTAGAGATAACATTTTTGCTATTAGAATTATAAAATTACCCACCCTCAACTTGATTGAGCAAGAATTTTAACATTCCATCCCTCGGGACAAAATCAAACATTTTCTCGAACACAAAGCACATCAAGGTATTCTGATTCTGAATATTCACTGCACTGTCAAGCCAAAAACCTGACAATCTAGAAAAGCCATCTTCCTTCACCCTTTGATAGAAGTTGCTCAAGTGACAAAAAATCAAAAAAGTGACAAAAAAATCAAACATCCTAAATCCTATCAGCTAGAACAAATATCAATGTAGGAATGCCAATAATTTTCAGACACTATTACTCCAAAACTTTACCCTCCGCGTTTCACTCTATGAATTGCAAAAAGTTGGAGAATGGACACCTTTGCAAAGTCTTCATATTTACATAATTGGGTGTTACTTGACAGAATCTTTGCATCAATAAACAAGTTCAAAACAATGAAAAATATATCCACATCGCACTTCATTTTCATCTCAATTTATTTGCAGAAATTAACCTGAATGGCATAGAAATACTATCATGGACATGCCAATAATACTTCCATGTTGCCTCTACTAGAGGCCAAAGAGCCTGTATAATTTGATTTTTATGAGAAAATATGACTTTTTTGAATATATGCCTGATTCTCAAAAAATCACTGCTTGATTCTCAAAAATATAATGACATTGTTATAGAATCTTCAACTTGCAATTCAAATAAAAAAGGCAGAATAGAAGCATCAAAGGATTCAACAACTTCAGTAAAATGTTGAAGGTACCGATCATAAGAGAGCTACTGAATACTCCATCTGAGTCTTGGCTTCAACAAACTTTGCCTTCCATGCCCACAAAGAATTCATATAACAATCACATCTCCGTGCAACAACAAATCCTCAAAAACAAGTTTTCGAGACACAATCAGGAGATCTCAAATGGAAAACTCTCGATAAAACTACAAAGCTGCAATTACATTAAATTTGTGGGTGAGGTTTTCACTCTGCAAACATTGGAGTCGTAGTCGAAGTCGGAGTTGGAGACGGAGGTTCCTCCAGAGTTTTCTGATTCAAAGGGCCCTTCAGATTTGGGGGTTTTTTTTTTTTTTTTTATCGGAGTTCAGATTTTGAACGTAATTAGTGCGATAATAATAGGTTTAATTAGTCTTAAGGTATTAATCAAATATTAATTTTCAGTACAAAATTCATAACTAAGAGGTTAAGTTTTACCAATTTTAGATTTAAGTGATAATATTTAAAAATTAATTAATTAAACATATATTTTATTAATTAAATAAATTAAAGTTACAATTCCATATAATTTAGTCATAAATTCTATATAATTGGTCACAAATCACAAATTTTAAATGTCACAAATATTTTACAGTCACAATTCAAAAATCTTATAAGTCACAATTTGTTCATCAATCACATAAAAAATTGAAACATCACAAACTATTTTACGGTCACAATTCAAAAAATTTATATATCACAATTTGTTCATTGGTCACAAATCAGAAATTTTATAAGTCACAAATTATTTTACGGTCATAATTCAGAAATTCTATAGGTCACAATTTGTTCATCGATCACCAATTAAAACTTTTTTGGGTCACGCATTATTTTTTGGTCACATATTTATCTTTTTTATTGGTCACGGATTAACCAATTAATGGACACAATCAACCAAAAATAACCGACACTTGTGACCACCACCGCACCACTACCTTCAGCAGCACCACCGCCACTTTCGTCGCCAAAATACCACCACCACATTCCGACAACAACACAACCACCTAAACTAATCAACACATTGTAGAAAAACTCCACTACATTGTCACGCCATTCCACCACCATCGCGACAAACCCATCGCCATCACCATCGCCACCGTTACTACCGCCGTCACCACCAACAAAATTACATCTACTGTAGCGATCGAGAATTTTAAATGATATAAAATTATTATTCTTGAAAGACGCATCGCTAAGTTTTAACTCCAAATGTTAAAATGAAAGTGTGTTCGTCTAGCCATTGTAAAGCAAATTTAAATCTATTTCAAATCAAGTCCAATCCCGAATATTTTAAAGTATCAAATTCCTTATCATTTTTAAATCCCAATTTTAATAGTTTTAAATACAACATTTTATTATTTATAGCCCAAAACTNTTTTTGTTATTTTGAGCCTAATATTTTGTTAGTCCAAGTCTTGATTATTTTAGTCCTATCCACTTAAACCCAAGAAGAAATTACTTGATGCCCAAATTCTTGGCCCATTTAATTCCTAGATTTTTGTGCCCTAAAAATTACTATTCATATAACTCCATTTCCCTCCCCTCCTCACCATTCACGTGACCAAGCAGCCAACCAAATTGGTAAGAAATCTCTCTCAATTTGGGAAAAATCATTGATGCTAGAATCTCAATTTCTAGCACCAACAAGCTGATGATTTTACACAAACCCAACCTCAAACACGAGCTGCAAACCATCAACAATTTCCAACATCACACAAGCTGCAGCCACCCTCCCACGGTCTAGTCGGAAGCCAGAACCACCATCACCGACTGCGCACACACGAGCTGAAAGCACCTCAGCGCCGTTCCCATAGCCCAGCCAAACGAACCACCACGCCAACACCACCACCTGCAACTCCACACGAACAGCCACTCCTCCACCCCAATCGACAGCCACTACATCCCCAAAAGCGATAGCCATTTTCACCCCCAAATCGACATCAAACAGCCACAAAATCAAGAAAATGACATTACCCACGAACTTACCTCCTTTCTCGATCTTTTTCTGACCAGATTACAATCGGAAAACCCACGAGTTCGAACCTCCAAAGCCTCGATTACTTTCGAGCCGTGCGCCAAAACCTCCCCAGCCGCCTGCACACTCGCACCGGTGCCACCATGCTATGGTGGCGCTGAAACTGGAATCGGAGGAAGGGGCTTCCCGTCACTGGTCATCCACTCATCTCTGTCGAAATGAGAAAAAGAGGGTGAGATATAGGTTTTGTATATGTGGTAATTGGGTCAAATAGTCTCTTCTATAATATAGTTTGGAATTTTAACCTTTGACCAAAAAAACATGTTTAAAATAAATAGCTTAAATTATAATTTATAAATTACCTCATATACTCTTATTCAACAAAACTAAATGAGTAGAAACGTCAACCATACGTTTAAAAC
>CAIGRF010379686.1:0-34230 GCA_903798235.1 Fraxinus ornus | reverse complement strand
TCAATATACATAACTAGTTTGAAAAATCAACAATGACTAATGAATAACATTTTAAAGTTCCTTGATAGAGAAGCAACTGATAAGTTCAATTATGGATTGGATAATTAACAATTCGACAGTTGAGAATTTAAAACGGACTTATAAATTTTATCAAATAAGATTGATGAATTTAAAGTTCAGTGATTGAAAATGAAATTTACTTCATTTATTTTATTTTTATTTTTTGACTAAGCCGCACCATGCCGACATCCTCTGGTTTCAAGATATATCATATATGGTATCATCTATTTAACTCACGGTGGCCGTAATACGATAACTCGAGAATGATGTCGACTTCTGTTCCAAGCTAGCAGTTCAGTGTCGTATCCTTTTCTACTGCATCGAAAGCTGATGAATATTCTAGCCAGTTTGAATCCATACGAAGATACTTGAAACAAAACAAATGAGAGATGGCCTAGTTCTTTTGCAGATCTACCTTCAAATCCTATGGCGAAAAGATTCAAGCGCGCAACTCCAGTGCCTTTTACCACACCTAATACCAATCAAATGACAAATGGAAGTTCCTAGCGACAACTTGTTGGCCAACATGGTAGAAGAGTCAAAAACTACACTAAGACTCGGAAGGTTAGAAAAGCAAGCTCATCCATGTGCTTGTATCCCTTGAAAGCTGAAACCAAGCAACTAGCTAAGAACCGCAATGCCATCCAAGATTTGTTTGATTAATATGATATCACGTTTGAGGGCTTGGTCCAAGTTATACATATATATATACGTACGTTGCAAGTATCGTGAAATAGGGATATCCTATATACGACAATAAATCTCCCTATGTACGTTTGTTAAGCAATAGTATACATGATTTAACAACACAATGAACAAGATTATAAACTTTCGTCTTTAGCTCCTGTTTGGTTTATAGATAAAAATAAATTTTTTAGTAGATTTCAATAAGTTATAAATTTACACTGCAGTACTTGATGAGGTACACGAGAACAGCCTTAAAACAGAAAACAGAATCGTAATTCAGCAGTAAAATATAAACTTGAAAATAAGCAAAAATAGGAAAAAGGAAATGGGTCATCGGTCAGCTTCCATGATCATCCATGCTAAAGAATAGCAAAATGTTCAAGTAAGTGATTAGGGACCAGATCAGATTCAAAATAAGACTTCGAGGACATATTCGACCTAATTCCAGCATCAATTATCCTCTCTAAACTCTGGATTCTCTTTTAGGATGACAAAACCCTCAAGAATGGGAGACAGAGGAACATATCTGCACACCCAACATATATTAGCATGTGATCGTATGTTTTAAAGTATAAACAGCACACGTCATAAGGAATAATACAACTCACTTCTCGGTTGCTAGCTCTGCCCTATCACCAGCAGACAGAAGAACAGGAGTTGAGTGGGTCTGGAAACCTGTAATAGTCTTGGGGCGACCTGCTTGACCAACAACATCAACAGCCTGGCCCACACGAACAGGTACCGATAGAGGTTTCAGGTTTTCATCCACAGTCATCAGCATCCTTGGCTGTAGACAATATACATTATATTGTAAGCAGTATCAAGAAAGAAAAGAAAGGTCGAAGATAAAAAGATGAACAAAAAGGTATGCAACAGCCGGCCAACAAGCAAGCAAAACAACAAACCTGCATTGCAAGAACAAGGAAGTACAGAACATAATGGTACTTCCCCAAGATGATTGCCTTCATATCAAGACATGCGTGCAGCAAAGTCACAAGTCCAGCCAGTGCAGTCCTTCAGAGAAGGTAAGAAAATGGGTCACAAACATGCAATTTGTCGTTAAAAGAGTAGAGAATATGTGAACAGCACCGAGTCTTATACGTATTTCAGTTTCTTAGCTCAAATATGCATGGATTAAGGACACTATTAACAGCATTTCTAAGAAATTTGAAGAAAGCTACATGAATCCTTCGCCGTTGCCCAATCACTTCTGAATAGATTAAGACTATTTATAAATCAACAACTATTAATCATGATGTCTTCCCATTAGCTAAATAGGGCTAAAACTTTTGCTCAGCCATGTGAAATCTATCCCACCATCCAACATCAAGTACAAATCAAAAAATTCCTTGTTCTCACGAAATGGGTGGTTCAAGAATTGTTTCGAGCCAACTTGCCCCATCGGCTAAGTCAAGTAGGGATCATCCATGGGTTCAAGGTAAATACATGGGGCAGAATGCTACGCTTTCAAAACAAGATTAACTTACGGGGATAGTAAAAATCTTTCAGAGTGATATGGAGCAAGGGTCAACAAGCCTTTGCCGAGATGGACGAGACCTTGAGCAATCCGTACCTGCAGAGGTTGCAGTGCAAATTATTTAGACTATCATTGGCCATCTGGATGTGCATAAGAACCAAGGTCAAAATGGAACTTTACACAGAAAAGAAGGGTGGCATCTTTGTAGTAATAACTTGATAGATTCCGAAGCATTCCAGCTATTCTTGCATTGTTGGTTCCAGCTCCTATCAAACCCAAAGAGATGATAGCTGCCTGCATGGTTCAGAAAATAATAAATTAATAGTGAACTTTTACGTCACAAAGTATTTGCATGAAGAACAATTTCAAAACCAAGTTAGCCTGGGATTGCATCACCATTGCAACTTCTGTGTCTGCATCATGACTAAGCCTGCTTAACGTGTCCATGACATTGACCTGCACAGATCACGGAAACAATTTTAAGACGTACTAAATTGGATATTGAGAGATTTTATTTTGTCCATGACGTAAGGCAAAAATAGATGTAGTAAAAAGTAGTAATCTAATTACAAGAACACTAATCCACAAGGAACATGACTTGAACTTTATTGCAAAACAGCTGTAACCATTTACCAGCTATTTGGTATCATTTTGTTCATTTTTAAATGTTAAAGAAAAGAACAAAAAACAGAGGCAGTAGCAAAATATATTAAGGAAAGAGGAGCGTCGTTTGTAGCCTGCAGGAGTCACATTTCAGTTTCAACAGTAGAAGGCATGCACAGGCTATTCATTTCTTCTTATCCTTAATCTCCAACTCTTTTGTTAAACTTTTTTCGGATCAGACTCTGTTTAAAGCCCAAATCCCTCGACAAATTCTGAGCAATGAAAATAAATCCTGAAAGGGACAAGACTGAGCAGTGCACACCTTAGCGTTCGTGCTCAACAAAGAGAATAGGTAAATTTAGGCCCCATTGTGAGACCATGCAAAAAAATGAATTGAGAAATATCTTTAAAACGTTTCCACAACGTGCTTTTAGAAAGCACAAAGGAGTGTCAAAAAGTATAAAGGATATTATGCACCCTTTTGAAACTGCTTAGTGCTTACACATTTATTATGCTATTTTTTTTTCTGAATGTACCAAAATGAGTTCCCGTTTAAGCAGAATTTGTGTTTTTGCTTCGAGAAAAGATTTTCAAGATCAGCATACGCTTTATGTTCTGTTTCCGAATATCTAGTCAGACTTGCCAGACAACAGAATATAGTACAAGGGCAAGAGACCTATAGCCACTGATACATTGTCACCCCAAATCAAGATTTGCATGTATCAAAAGAATATATACCTTTGGGTTTGAAATGCAGAGAAGACCTAGTGCAAGAGGAACTGCTCTTCTAATGTTCTGCTCCCCATACTGCAAAAGATGCTCCAATGAGCGAATAGCCATCTCGAGCCCCAGTTCCTCAGCCATTGCAACCATAGCAATTCCAAGTACAGCCGGTCCTTGGTATGTTTCTCCCTTCTCAAGATGCTGCGCACACTGACCAAGGAAGTGTTGTACCTGTAATACAAAAAGCAGTTAGTAACTTAATTAACATAGCAGCACTACCTACCTCGAGTCCAACAGCACATGTTCATAACCTTGAGTACGTTTCCAGTCCCAGCATAGGCACATGAAAGCAGCGTCATGTCACAGTGTTTTCTGATTTTCTCATTAAATGTCTTTGAAACCTCAGCTGTTGCCTCCACACTTTCCTGCCAGAGAAGAAAACAGTGAATTAATACTATGGCAATGTTTTGATTCTCTCCGGTGGCAAGTACATGCCTGCTGCCAGTGTCAACTGACACCAAATATAATATATAATTTCTAAAAGATAACCAGGAAAAAAATAATAATAATAATTTTTATCCTCAAATATGATTTTTAGTTTGATTAAATGCCAAAGCAGGAGCAACCATAATTACCTGCTTCCCAAGATACAAAAGACCAAGACCCAGAGGCAAGAGACGGGTGAGGGGCTCCCCCAACTCTGACTCACTTCTGTCCATCAATGCAAATATAATTGCCTGGGCTACCTCTTCATTACACGAACCTACATATACCAAGCCTAGAGAGATTGCAGCAAATGCAATCACATCAAGTGATGCCTTTGCATCTCCAAGTATGGGGGTTAATTTACTTCGAATCTGGAAAGTGATAATATAGATAGTCAGATTTAGGCAAATGCAGGTGCTTCTCAAGCAGACATGAAGTGGGAATGTGTTGCGAGAGCTAGCTATGGGATACTCAAATATTGTTTCATAATTTTCACAAATAAGGTTCTAAGATTTAGAACAAATAACAATCAACAATTCTGCTGGTATGATCACATGGAAACTCACCTGTTCATTTTGAGACCCAGCATATGCAAGTCCTAGGCCCATTATTGCACCTATTCTATTGGAAGAATCTTCTCTGTCTATGTAATCAGCCAAAAGAGCCAATGCCTGAGAGAACAGATTAATAAGACGTCATGAAACTATATGGTCAAATATTTGTTAGTATTGAGGATCACTCTTCAGTCAGGTTTAGAAATTTGGACTTACTGGATCACAGTCATTCTTGATACCACAATTTACAATCCCAACTCCAAGTAATGCGCCCGCAATGACATTCATGTCAGTACTGTGGAAACATTTATCGAGTTGCGCAAGTCCAGAATCAACATCCCAAAGCAGAATCATACCCTATAACGGTGACACATAGCATGATCAGCCAGCCTTCACATTACAGTATGGAAAAAAAATTAAATGACCTAAAGGCACATACCAGACTTGCTGCAGCACTGGCTTTTCCGTGATCCTTATTTTTGAAAAGCCAGCTCGTTGAAGAACCACTGCTTGATGCCTCTGACGGAACTGTCATCAACTTATCCTGAAATAAATAAAAATTAGGAAGTGTCAGAATAAAATTCTGGAATGAACCCAATACCATTCGTAAAATTCGTTTTTACCTGACCAAAGCCAGCATTTACAAATGCATTCACAAATGTTGCTGCCAAGTTCTGTCTGGCAGAATCAACACTTCCCCCACCACTAGCTCGGCCATCAAGTAAATGTGCCTGAGAATCCAGCCAAGGGTTAACCTCAAAGATGCTAAAAAGCCAATCTCCAAAATCCTAAAGAAAAGGTCAGGAGAAATCAACTAGATCCGTACCTTGTAAATGTCCTCAGGAGATTTTGGTTCCATGACCTCTATATCACGAGCAAGTGTAAGATACCCTTCATTCAGTTTAATATTATTGATGATTTCTTGCAGAGCCTCCCTTTCTTCATCTTCTGGACACATTTCATCATCAAGTTCAAAAGTAATTCCCTGTAGACCATGCAGTTTGGTGACCTTAAAGTATAGAGATTAGTTAAGAGTTTAAAAGACAGATAGATGTATATCTCTAGCCACACCCCCCAGTGGCTCACTATATGAGTAGAAACCTTCAAGCCCAAAAGAATTTGCGCTCATCTGTAGCACAACTCATCAGTATCTGAGTGCACAGTAAGAATCAGTACAAAGACATTATATCCACCACAAGTACCCCATAAAGATTGGGACAGGTTAGAATAAAGTTCACTAGAATAACAATCAATTTGGTGATCTTTTTTTTTTCCTTTTTCTCCTTAATTCAACCTCAAACTGTAAAATCAAGGTGGTAAACAAGAAGCAAGTCACGAAACACAACTAAGCCCATGTTAGCCTCATGTTTATAAACACGCAAGCCACTTCTTAATCCATATTTCAAGGGATCACACAAGTACTTCCCACTTATCCACCACTCATTTCTATCACTATAATTTAAACCATTCATAAACACTTCACAAACTTGCTTTTAATATTAGCAGGTTTAACACCTGATCAGTCAAATTATAGCACGTCATAAAACATGGGTGAGTATCCTTTCTACATTATTTCACACCTGCATTGTGGTCAGACTTAGTCCTCCCTTTCACCAAATAAAAAAAGAAAGAAATAGGCACCCAGGACGAGATCAGGCAGTATAGCTGACTGCAAAAGAAAAATTCAAGACTTACATGGCGAGCAAGGATAAAGCAAAATTGTTGCTTCTTTTGAAGATCATTACAAGACGTGAAAACCTGCTTTACATACTGCAAATGAATACCCAGATGTAAGAGTCATTCCAAAAGCGAAAGCATGGATCTCTTCTTTTTTTTCTCTGTAGAAATAAGACGTGCATTTTATACTTGGCATCCAGACCTTTGTATCTACATCAAGCCTTATACATATCATACAAGAGAATTTGATTAAATTTATTCCATGGTTTTAAGACCATAGAAGTAAGTATTTCTTAGTCCTTGTGAGTACAAACCTGCATGTTGTCGAGGTATAAAGCAATCTGCAGTGCTCTAGGAAATTCTTCAAATTTCATATAAATTGTGTATGCAATATCCAAAACTAACATATCATCTGGTCCAGGAAGGTATCTGAAAAGATACAACAGCAAACATTGGTAAGAATGTTACTTGTTCGAACACCAGGATCCTGATCTATTCTTGCTAATTAATGAGTTGTAAATAGGAAATTTTGTTGACGAAGAGTTCCTCAAATTCTAAAGCCTAGATCCACTGTATGTTTAAAACATTTGAACGAGTGATAACAAGAAAAATTCACCTGCGCAACAAAGGCATATGGATTTTTTAGAAGTTCTACTTCTTAGCAATCCCAGATGATACAGTTACTGCAGATGAATGACGTACATAATGCACTCACATATTTACCAGTTTAGGAGGAGGGATGGGCGGAGGACAAACCTTCCAAATTGTTAATATAAGTCATTCAGCTTCCTAACGAAGGCAAACTATGATTAGAATAGATGATTTTACTGATTACGGGAGACCAGTGATCTTTGAATTATCAGTAGGATGCTCTAACAGACAACAAGACCGAACGTTTTGCTTTACCTGTTCCACCAATTCTATGCAGGTTACTATCAAACACCTTGCCCCTATATATTACAGCAAAAACAACAGTAAAAGCTGGTTGTAGCTCAGTGCGGCAATGCTCAGTTATAAGTATGTGCTGATGTTGGCAGTCAACAAATTTTCATTCTACAAAACATCTCTACCAAGACAGTTTAAATCAAGAAATATTAAGAAAATTTTATAAGAACTTATGTCTACAAGGTCATACATTCTAAATCAAATAAGAAGGTATAGCTTATATTTAAATATCCATCAGGAAAATAACAAAGTTCAAGTGACAGACATTTTCCTGCACATCATATCCATTGTATTCTGGCGCATCAAATATTGCAGTGTGGTCTAGATGAGGAGGGATGACATTTAAACACTTCCATGAAAGGATAAAAGACTCCAGACAAAATTGAAAACAGAAACTTCCAATGACTGTTTACGGAATAAACTTACTTTGCTGAACTAGTAAGGTATAGGCATGTTCTCTTATAGTTTGCATTGTCTACATGCTCCACTAACAGATCAAGGTCTTCAACCTGGATAACAAAATGCCTACATCACACATTCATTCTTTATTCTTACGAGCAATTTGTGATTACTGAGATCAAGTTATCAAGGATTAGAAGTACCTCCATTAGAAGATCTACCGCCTCAGGTTCAGCATTGTGCTGCAAATGGATGGGGAAAAAAAAAGATATTTCATAATATTGTTCCAAGAAAAACACTGACAAACATTGACAATGATGGAAAACTCATTGATGAAATCACTAGTGGTAAAATATCACAACTTCTACCCCGCTCAGTAGCAAAACTAACTTACCAGGTAGTGCACTGTCATGCATCAGTTTAAAGTAATATATCTTTATCCACATAAAACACAAGGAAAACAATTTTACCTTCATATGGAAAGCAACAATCTGCCCCACCAGCTCCATTAGATCATCAATTAAGGCTTCCTCAGTCTGAAAAGATTTAAGCAGAACAAAACATGCTTATCAATTCTTTTCAATTCAGTGATTCTACATGCAACATCATTTATTAATTCTACCTTGCAAAAATACATCTTTCAAACGAACTAAGGGGGAACAAGTCTTCTTTGAAGAAGTTTCTTAGAACAGCCAATAGTAAGTAATACTAAGAACAGAATCAAGCAATATTTTTTTTAACTCGTTACATAGTAGTGTGCTGTTAGCCAGATGTGTGAAAGTCAGAGCTTTACCATAAGAACCCATAAACAACAACTGCATGCCAATCTTTAGAATATAAACTCAACACAAGCATCCATCAAGAAGTTCACAAAAAAGCTATACTGTCAACCAAGTCAATCACTGATAGTATCCAAAATGGATAGAACTTCCAACCTGCCGTTTTGCATACTCTTGGGAGATTTCCCCAGCCAAGTTCCTGCATAAATTTTCAACATTCGAATAAATAATAGCTATGAATAAATTTCCATTACAACACTCTCCAACAATTGAACATATATGGCCCCTAAACCATGCAAAAGAAAAATCAATTCATACACTACAAAAGGATATTTTTAGATATACACAAAATTAAAATTTCTGGTTTGATAAAGTTGTGTAACAGTGGATCCTTCTAATAACTAATAACTACCAAGTACTCATTTCAGACACTCCATATTCAGACAAGGGCGCAGGAAACAGAGCCTTCACTTTTAATCTTGAAGAAATAGATTTATGATAAATCTCACACTAAGATAGACGTGTCATACACAATTGTGTGATATCTCTAGATAACAATAAAGAACATGTTATTCATACAAAATTTAAACACTGACAGAAATAATGTGTGATGAAGAAAATAATGAAACGCAAAGTCAGACAGTAATGACAAAATAACACACGTGTGTGAACATTAGTTGACCCAAAATAGCTTAAATAATTAGCAGAAATCCTCACCTGACATACTCATGACCCCATGAACCAATATCGCCTTCAGAACCTAGCAGCCTATATTTCAAGCTTGCCTGCAATATTAATAATTGTATAAATGATCATAAACTATATCATACACCAAGAGTTTTCAAGATAAACATAAAATTAAATCTCAAGTAAATAAAAAACGTAATTAGTAGGAAATGTAGGTCCATCATATATGTGAGACCTTACATTTTAGGTAAGTTGGCCTAAAAAACTTACCAAAACTCGAATTGATTTTCTCATTAAAAAATAAAAAATAAAAAATCAGGCATTCATCTGATTTCAGAAAGAAGTTTTGACAGCCTGTGTAATGACTTCAATAATGATGTGAAGTGTCATCCTTGGACTTCATTAATTCACACATAAAGAACTTAAAAGAAAAAGTTTTTACCATCCAAATGCTTGCGGACTCCTTTTATGGGACACATTTGTTTTATGTGCCTTGCAGTGTGCTTGAGAGGGAATGTGACAGGACTGTTTTAAACTTTAATTAACTTAACAACCTCCATAGGTTCTCACTATATACTGATAAAATCCTCCCTTCATCAGGATTTAAAAAAAAAATGCAGTGAGGTCAAGGATATACTATAACCAATGATTCAGCCTACAATAAAATCTCATTTCTAATAACATGGCTTAAAGTGTAAAGGGAATATCTTAACAACATTCTATCATGGAACTTCTGAATTAAATGTCATAGGAGTATCCATTTTCGTGTCTACTTCCAGTTGTAAAGTGTATTTTCTTACTCTCGGTTAAAATTCAACAGTAGTTGTATTCATGATTTATACAATTGAAATCAGAAGTTCTATCCTTCTTTGTTAGTAACTTTATCAACAAACTTACATTGTCGGGCGATGATGTGACTAAGATAGTTACAAACTTAAATTATTTCGTAGAAAAAGAACTGTAATGATTTATCCTTTTGTATCTTATTTATGGGTTTGTAAAATAAGCAATTACTGATAGCTGAAAGAAACAAATAATTAACAGGCAAATATATAACAAACAAAGACTCCATGAGATGATTGCAGATACTCTTAAAATGGTGGGCACAGAACGAAAAACTGCAAATTGCAAAAATGTCACTATAGAACTACTGCAATCATATGCGATCCTTACTTAATCAAATTCACAAATTGTCCAATCCATGCGGCACAAGCTATCTTCTTCCTAATTATATTGGATTATGGACAATAAGGTCCATAAATATTATTCTGACCTCATTACCACAATCAAAACACAGTTGTTGTATGATTCTAACAAGATTGTACATTGTAACTATTAGTTTTATTTCAGTTTCTTACCAATTAGCCTTAAGTTTTAGTATAAAATAAAGGTAGATATGTTTATTAATATAAATTTTAAATAGAATTAGCCATACTTAACATTTTGCTTCTTCTTTTTTTCACAAAATTGCATGCAAGGGAAGACATTACATTCCATGAATACAACAATAATTGAAATACCAAGATGTAAAAACTTTATACATAGATGCATAGGATAAAAGATAATACAGCATACCCTTTCTCCTTCAGGAGACATCGTCAAAGCCAAAACAGAGAGTATATCGGCTAGAAATTTCTGCATAAAAGAAAACATGTATCAGAGAGATTTGCATAGAAACAGGGACTGTGTGAGCACATATTTTTAACTCAACATTTATAACCTTTAAGTCAGAATCAGCCATTTTCTCATAATGTGCTTGCAGGGTTCCATAATGAGGACGCAAGAATTTCAATGGCTTTGGAACCGAAGTCATAGAGCTTGTTGCGGTACGAATCTCCTGCCTAAAATGCAAAAAGACATGAATGATTAAGCAAACAAGGCCTCACATATACTGCTCCCTCGTTAGACTTGCATTATAAAATGCAAGTGTGACTTGCTCAAAGTACTATATCATTTATTCAGTACTTCACCAGGCAATTTCAGTCACCCAAAACCCAGTAACCCACAACCATCAAAAAAACCAAAGCAGACCTGAAACTAGATAGTCTTAAGCCCAATAGTCCCAGGTATCCATCAATAGACCTTCATGAGCCAGTTAGGAAGCACCCAGAAACAATGCCGACATCTAAACTAGTCCAAAAATGACATTGTGATTACCATGTCAACTCACACCCAAACCAACCACAAAATAACATTGACATTAGAAAAACTGTCCCTTTTCTGCCTAACAAATATACAGTTTTTATATACTTGAGGATCAGATTTTCAGTATTTAAATTATAGCCCACCAACAAAATAATCAGATATAAACATAATTAAAACACATATAGAAATAAAATAGAAAAACTATAAACCTCATGCTCTCTAGTGCAGCTTTCTGCAACCCACTGTCGGAATCCTGAGCCCTCTCTACATACAACTCCAACTGCTGTTTTAACGCCAAGTCCTCCTCAGACTAAAACACAAAGAAACAGCCAAAAAAACTCATCAAACCAATTAATTATCCACCAAGTTAAAAAAAAAAAAATATCAAATTGATTCTTAACCTAAATAACAAGAATTGATAATTCATCGAGCTGAGTTAACAAAGTTGAGGTTTCTCCACTAATTTACTAGATACATACATTAATTTCTTCGCAAACTTACAAGATCTTCGTCTTTCTTCTCGTCCTTCTTTTTAGAGTCTTTGGCAGGGACCTTGACTGATGCCTGGTCTCTGGTGGCTCCGCCACCTGTGCTTCCAGTGCTGTTCGGATCTGCAGCCGGTGCCATGTTGATTAACAGCAACTAAAACCCTGAACTTGAGTAGCTGTGAATCGAGTGTTCGAATCCAAAACAAAAAGATCCAAACTTTGAATTTAATAAGAGTTTACTGGGTTAAAACTTAAACGAAAGAACCCTAAGAGGAGATGATGAAGAATAGAGTACAGAGGTAGGATTCTGACTTGAGCCAAATGCTAAAGTGCGCTGGATGGGTAGTGTAAAGAGTTTTCTTGTCGCCCAATATAGTGATGTAATGGGCTTTTTATTTCGAGGAAATTGGACTCTATACCCAGTGCTTCGAAAAATCATTTGATGACAAGAGTATAAAATATTGCATTTTCATTAGTTTTTAAATTAGTTTTTAAATTAAAAACTAATGCTCTTATTTTATACTTTCTTCTGTATTTTATCTCTCTATATTCCTCTCTCTCTCATCTCTCTTTGTAATAAGACTAGTGATGTGAGCACAAAGAAAAACAAACAAAATTGATACAGAATTTTAAATTTCACTCATATAGAGTGAGTTTCATGTAATTAAAATATTGGCAAACTACCCCATCCACCCACCCACCCATCGCTGTTTGTAATTTTGTATTATGTCTGGTATGAAAATTTGAATTCATGTACTTATAGCACGGGAAAACTTCTTGTAGACGAATCACGATCATTTGCCACCTCTTTATTTGAGCCCTGGCCATTGCATTGTTTCCACTTAGAGTATGGTGTATCCATGTTTAAATTGTATGACAATTACTCTAATCCATTAGAAATTTTTGTTTGGAAGAAATCTTGTTAGCTTATGCACTCGTACTTTTCGGTTCGAAATTCAATTTTTGTTGTATATTTTGGTCAAAGTTTCGAGCGATCTTTTATAGGACAACAGGGAGGCAATTGAGGAGAAAAATGTGGCTTCAGAATAAGAAGATTAAATTGATTGTGTTGGCTATTATCATAGCTGTGATTCTCATTATCGTTTTGTAGTTTTAAATAGATTTTAAAGCTTACAATGTAGGGCATGATAAAAATGTTATGGACAATTTCGAATATTATCTTGCATGAATTATTGAATGCAAAATGAATCATAATTATTTATTTCGACCATTTTTGAATTGTTATTATGAACTCTTCGTTTACCATTTTTTAAAATTCTAAAGATGTATTTCATAGTTTGTCGTGAATACTTCGAAGCGATAACAAAAATCTCACTCGACGAGTGAAGAAATATAGCCGGTAAATAAGTCAAAAGAGGTAATGCCAATAGAAATTAAAAGCAAAAAAAAAAACTAATACCTTTTCACCTTTGCAAACATTTTGAATGCATCAATTGAATTGTTTTAAATAAATATGAGTTGGATGTAAGATTAAATCAGTGTTTGAATTCGTATATCTAAACTTTTAATGTACACATGTATGCTAGTTAATTACTCTAATGAGATACTACGATTTTTTAAAGAAAAGTAACATGATGTTACTTTTTCACATTTTCATTTTCACAAACATGTTGAATGTATTAATTGAATTGATATAAAAAAATACGAACTGATGCAAGATTAAAATAAAGTCTGAAATTGTATATTTAAAATTTCAAAATACACATGTGTTCATCTAGTTATTTGTTCCAATTAAATACTGCGATTTTTTTTTTGTAGACTAGCACTTTTCCACATTCTTATTTTCGCAAACTCTTTAAATACATCAATTGAATGGATTCAAATAAATATGAAATGAATATGAGAATAAAACAAGGTTTAAATTTTCAAAAACAAGCACGTATGCATCTAATTAATTACTCAAATAAGATACTACGATTTTTTTTCATATAATGTCACTTTTTCACACTTTCATTTTCACAAATGCATTAGATACATTAATTGAATTGATTTAAAGTTAGTTTTTCATATGTATTAATCTAATCCATTTATTCTCAAAATCAACAATGTTACTTTCAAATATAAAAATTCATAAATGTCAGTTATTACATTATAAGGTTCAAACCGTAATTTTGTAATTAGGGAAGTAATTGAACATGAAATCCAAAATACAAAAAACTTGTGATTTTTGTTTGTTTATTTCCATATTTAGGGAAGAAAACTTAAAAAAAATAGGTAATTGAAGCAACTCTTGATCTTATTTGTGCTTGTAATCCTTAAAAGAATCCTTACACGCGTGGACAATGTCAAGAATGAGATAATGTGAAGGAGAGAACGAATAAGTTTGAAGAATCCAATGTGACCTATATGGCAAGTGGCCGTTTAGCTTCTTCAAACAAGGAGCCCTCGATGAAATTCTTTAAAGTTCTTTGGATTATGCGACGATAATCTTACATAAGTTGTTGGGATGATCTTGTTGTTACTTTTGCAACTATTTGTTCTAGGAAGAGTTCCAACTGCTTCTTCATGTCTCATGATGAAAATATAAAGAATTTGTTGATGAAGAATTATTCATAAAAGGATTATTGAATTTGATCAAGAGAAGATGCTCTTCTGGATGGAGAAGGTTTGAACGTAAAAAATACTTTCAATTTAACTATTTGCCACTTAATCCAAGTTTTATCATGTTTTTTTTTTTTAAATGACCTCAAACTATAGGGTATTTGTGTAACTACCCCCTTTATTTTTAAATGATGTAAATGTGAGTTTTCCCCGTCCATAACTCCACAGTCCATAGAGTAATGGGCCTTCCAGCCTAATATATTCAGCATAATACAGCCCGTTAACTTATACTATGGGAAATTGATATAAATAGCACTTAACATGATAATTTATAAATTTATTTCGAACTGGAGGGCTAAAATGCCAAATAATTGATCTACTTTCCCATGTGCTGTGGAGCAGTGGGCCGAACGCCCGAAATTCTGATGCTTCAAAGATTGGACTTTTCAGTACTTCCAAAACATTCCTATTGGTCCCTCGTTGAACTGTGTGGCTCTAATACTTTCCCAATAGTACGTCATTCTGTGGGTCCAGTGTCAGTGCAAACGTGGCAGCACTAGATTTACTGCAGTATGTACACTGAGCATGACTGTATTCCCTATATATAATGTTATCTAGCTTTGTTGGCTTTATAACTCTTATAAGTATGGTTAATTGATTAGAAATCGAGTCTCACCAATTTGTTCTCACGTCTTTTGGAATTTTAGATTGCATCCTATCTTGCATCTCTAGTAGAAATTTGTAACATTTTTCAGATTCTGAATGAAATACATTCTCATAGATGAATAAAAATCAAGTCAGCAACTAGTACAACAATTTCTAATAGAGTATAGTGTTAAGAAATATAGTATTGTTTTATTTTAATGTTCATTAAGGGTTGAATAGTCTATTAGTTTCCTTTATATTAGACTATATATAGTCTCTTTTTTAAATTGTTCAATAATGTATTAACACATGACAATGTGCAAAACTTGGTGTACATCACAATCATGCTTGTACATCATGATCATGATGTATGATTGTATTCCCTATATATAATGTTATCTAGCTTTGTTGGCTTTATAACTTAAGTATGGTTAATTGATTACAAAACGAGTCTCACCAATTTGTTCTCACGTCTTTTGGAATTTTAGATTGCATCCTAGCTTGCATCTCTAGTAGAAATTTATAACATTTTTCAAGTTCTGAATGAAATACATTCTCATAGACAAATAAGAATCAAGTTAGCATCTAGTACAACAATTTCTAATAGAGTGAGCACGACATCATCACACATGTTGTGAGTTCGGTCGGTTGAACCACCTAATTTAAAAAGTTCTCATTTTAAAAAAGGATCATATGTATGTTATTAAATGTTAATTGGTAACACGATCCTTGCATGAAAATGTAACAAACAAGCTTATAATAGGGCTTTTAAAGTATCGATTGTTACAACAATTTGTTTAGTAATTTGCTCTTTTGTGCAAAATTCATTTTATTCTAAGAGACCATTACTTGAAACTTCACAAACAAAATGAATTTGCAACAAGGAGAAGTTGCTTGTGTGAATCCAGTTGTTCAATTGGAGTATTTATTCAAGCATTGTATATATACAAGATCCTCGTGGCTCATAAACAATGTTATCATTTAGAGAGTCGAGATCGTGTCATAACTTTTTTCTTTGCCGCTCTTTGTTTAATGTATAAATGAAAGTAGCCAAGAAGATTGTTCCATGTACCTCTACTTGTGAGATGGTTATAGATTTGTTTTAAAGATTGTTTTATTTATCTCCTTGTACTTTCATCCATATATAGGAACACTTTGTAGTTCAAATGTACATCAAGACTACCTAGTAGATTGTTATGTTACTAATTTTCAGAATTCGAAAACAACTCTAATAAAGTAAATTACCATCTGACTATTGAAAACATGATGTAACGTAGTAAAATCGAAAGGAAACATTCATAATCTTGTAGGGTTAAATCTATCAATGACCACCCAACTTTATACTCAGTGTCACTATGGCCACCTAATTTGATTTTGTTTCACCATGACCATCCAACTTTATACTTAATGCTATCATGACCACCCAACTTCTTTTCACCATTTTCGTTTATTTTAAAAGGGATAAAATGATAACTTAACATTATATATATAAAATAAATTTAAAAAAAAAACAAAAATAAAAGTTTTTTTTAAATAACTTTTATTTTATTTTATTTTTCTAAGTAATTTTCTTTTAAATAAGTTTTTATTTTATTTTTTAAGTAACATTTTTTTTAAATAGACAAAATAAGTTTTTATTTTATTTTAAAAACCTTTTTTTTTTCAATAAGTTATTATTTTTTTTAAGTATCATTTTTTAAAATAAGTTTTTATTTTATTTTATTTCTTTAAATAAGTTTTTATTTATTTTTTATATATAATACAAAATTACCATTTTACCACATTTAAAATTAGTGAAAAGGGTGGAGAGTGGCCACGTTGAAACGTTACCTGAAAATGGGGTGGCCATGATGAAACATTATATGAAATTGGATGATTTTAGTGAAATAAAATCAAATTGGGTTACGATGGTAATACAAAGCTCTTGTTTGATTCTCATTATTTTCAAAATACATTTTTTCTCTCTTCTTTTCAACCATACATTCTCTAATAAAATAAAATTACCTACAAATTTAAAAAATTTTCTTATTTTTTAACCACACATTTTCTATCAACCACTATTCAAAAATGCATTTTTTGCCAAATAATGTGACTCAAACAAGACCTAAATATAAAGTTGGGTGACCATAGTAAAACAAAATCAAATTTGATGATTATGGTGACATTGAGTATAAAGTTGGGTGATCAAGGTTGGATTTAACCCCAATCTTACAAGTCATGGGTAAATAATTCAATAGAACTTACATGATAAAATTGTCTCAGTTATTATGGAATTCCATCATAATA
This sequence comes from Fraxinus ornus, assembly GCA_903798235.1. Taxonomy (NCBI): domain Eukaryota; kingdom Viridiplantae; phylum Streptophyta; class Magnoliopsida; order Lamiales; family Oleaceae; genus Fraxinus; species Fraxinus ornus. The sequence goes on along the minus strand of CAIGRF010379686.1, from coordinate 17,027 downwards.
CAAAAAACATTGTATAATGTAACCAAATACATGAATTCCATCATAATACAAAAAACATTGTTCTTTTGAATTGTAGAAGAATGAAACCAAATACATGGATTTTGGTCGTACGACACTCCGTCTAATGTATCTTAATCTTACACAAATCGGAATACAAGATACATTCTTATTTTTTCATGCCGAAATGCCATTTCTATAGTGAATTTATTTATGATATAAGATCGATATCTTCAATTTCTTGAACCGTTCTCAAGTTAAAAAAACTTAGGACAGATTCGAGGACGTACCATCCACTTTCTTTATCCCTTGAGAAAATGAAATCGACATTATTGAGTTCAGAGTCCCACAAAAGTTTTGCTGGTCTCCCAATTTGGAGTGGAAATAGTTAGTCCTTCTCAGTTAATGTGTAAGACAACTTATAAACTCGCGAGAATGATATTTATATTTCATGAGTTTGTCCAAATATATATATCTTCTGCCTTTGTCCAATATTATTTATGAGTAGTCACATGTCTTCAACAACAATTAATTGGTCCCCATGCTTTTTGCTAGGCAATGTAGGCTCATGCAAAATAAATAAATAAATAAATAAAAATTATAAGACACAATTGAAATAATTAGGGCTGTTTGGTAGGGATTTTAATCCAATTAAAATTGAAAATATAGTCGTTATTGGGTCCCACTCGTGTAATAAAAGTCAACAATAACGACTAATTTTTTAATTTTAATCTTATTTTAATCTCTACCGAACACGCCCTTAGTCCAAGTATTTTATAGTTTATATTATGAAACACGTTAATGACATATGATCATTGTCATTTTTGTCCAAGTAACTTACTCTAGGCATAGCTATTGCTTAGAGATACATTATTTTTGAGTTAAGATTGTAAAAATTTATGCGAAAAAATTATTTAATTTAGAAATTTGAAACTTTTTTAATATATTCAATTTTTAACGTCATAATAAGTCATTCAAGCATGGCCAATTGTTTCTACCTCTCTTACAAGAAGTAATTGGACAATAAATGATTTTATAATTAAAATAAAGACTAATCAATGATTATATCTCTCGTACCACATAATGTAAGTAATAATCACTACAACAAAAATAATCATTTGCAACATTTGTTGATAAATTTTGCTATCTTTTGGCAACATTTTAGTAAGTGAATGTTGCCATTGATTAATATAAATGAGTTTTGGCAATATTTTCTAGAAAAATGTTACGATAGACCTCTTTTTGCATCATTTATTGAGTAAAGCGGAATTTTTTATTTTTCGCAATGTTTATCAAACGTTGCAAAAAGAAAAACCTTTTGCAAAGTGCTTAGTTAATTACTCTTCTATTTTTTGGAACAATTACACTTAGAGGGCGATTGTTTTTGCTTGTATCATTGTCTTTAATGAAATTGTGAAACTCTTCTGGTGGGTAAAAGTACAATGTGCTCTCATTAGAAAGTTAAACTTTATTATTTATTATTAATCATTAAGAAGTGTACTCAACTTACACAAGACAAAGTGTTTGTAGTGGTTTATTCAAGGTTTCACGGATTGAATTGTTTTCTAGATGGTGTGTATTCAAGGCCAGTGGGGTTATTTTACTGCTTAGGATTTGTGGTAGTTCTTTTTTTTTTTTTTANATTGAAAATGTATATGATTTTTAGGTGCTTCAAAATTTTGGATCTTGATTTTGTACGGATATTGTTACATTTTGCAGTTCAATTAATAATGATTATTAGAGTTATTTGGTATTGTTATCTTCTGTCATGTTTTATAATTGATTTATGTAAATCACTATACAAATAAAAAAATTTAAAATAAAAAAAATGTAAAAAGATTTACTGCAACGTTTTATAAACCGCGTTATGAAAGACAGGATTTCGCAACGTTTAAAAAACGTTGCCATATCTTTATTATTAACTCTGGGGTAATTTTGATCCAATTAAATCTCAATAATCATCCGTTATTAAATTATTATATAAGTTGTTATGTATAAATAGTACAACTGAAAATATTCTATGTCAAATATAATATACTTAAAATAAATACAAAATAATATGTGTCAAATATAATTTATTTAGCAGTTCTTAATGGAAGTGCCCAATAAATATGTTTAAAATAAGGCACTCATAGTTGATTAAATTGAGTTTTCATTTGCAGAATAATGTCCATACCATAATATTATTTATGATAATAGCTTAAGTATTCTTGATTGTACGAGAATTATAGATTATCTGCATAAAATTCGAATAGTACTAATCTATATGAAATTTGGTGATTCGGCCTGTTCGATATATAGTCGATCGAGTCCAGTCTTATAACTATGAAAGCAATGGGAATATGTAAATTGTGAAGTGATATTTCGAGTAAAAGGAAAATGTTACAAGTAACAACGATTTAGAGGTTCCGCCCGTGAAAACACTCTCATACATATGATAATTAAAATTACAGAAGTTAATGTCCCATGTTTGTTCACATGCATTGTTCTTGCATACAAGAAATCAAGAACAGTACACAGAAAAGGAGAAAAAAGACATGAAAATTAAACTATTTATTTTTCATTGATCTGTGCTGGAAATGTCGTCGAATTGAGGGGTTTTGATATATATGTTCTTGGCTTGAAAAAACTCCAAAATGAAGCCAATGGAGAATTCAAGCACAAGATGGTGGTATTTTTGATATTCCTTGATGTTGCAGTTCCACCATAACACTTTCAGTCGATGGAGGCTTCAATCCAAGTGGAAGTGGCAGCCAAGGCTTTGATAAAGCATCTCCAATGGCAGCATCTATACTCTCCTTTGACTGTTACAAAGATCATATGAAAAAAGTTTAATAAGAAAAATCCATAACATAATTCAATATATTTCATTTAATTATGAACAATGTTATTCATCATCTGTGGTGGTGATCATCAATCAACTACTGCCACATATATAAATCGTTGATGATCACCGATGAATAGTATTACTCTTTAATTATTTGCTGTAAAATTGAATGGAAACAAAGGCAAAGAGAAGCTTCACCGGGTGAAAATCCAATGGAGGTTGAGGCAGTGTTTGTCCAGAGGGTACGGCTGGGACACCAACGCCGGGGTCTATTTTGTACATGGCAGGTGGTGGGATGCCTGGGACCGGTGGACTCGGAAATCTCTGTTTGCATAAATAATTGAGTTAGACATTTCAAAGACCAAGCATAGATACAGTTGAAAAACACTCCAAAAGAGTACTAAGGATTAAATTATTACCGTGGATGGCATATGAGGTGGGAAACAAGGCGTTCCTGGTGTTGGAATCTATTAGTAGAGACAAAAAATGCCATTAGAGATAGTCAATGAGGTTTGTCATGGCACTATTCTATGATGAGGATTGTAACTTTTCATAAATTCTCATTTGTTAGTCAATCATACAAAAAAATTGTATATTGGATTCGAAGTATCATGTAATTTACTTAATGAATTCCAAGGTCTTTGTGTGTCTTATGTACTTACACGTTGGTGGTGGGATTGCCAGAATGGGTCGGCAGCCAGCGGCTGTACATGAGGAGGCTGACCTGGTACCCAAGCTGGCGATGGTGTTGGAGGCAGCAAAGGGGCTAAATGTTTAGGCCACATGTTCATCACGGATTGGTCGACCGTAGGGTGACCCCATACATGCAAAGGTCTAAAATGAGGCATTGGTGTAATTGGAGGGAATCCCATTGTGGGTGCAAGCCAAGGGTTCACATCTCTCTTCCCAGCCCTGCCGGTGGCGGTGCCGTACATCTGCCGCCTCTGACTCCAGCTTGCCGCCTCCACCTCTCGAGCAAGCAAATGTTTCCGATGTGATCGATATTTCTGCGTAATTTAAAGAAAATTACTTTTCAGCAGGCTTATTTTACTTAATTACTAAATTAAATAATTGAAATCCACCTTATTATACTGCTATTTGAACTAATGCCACTTATCTATATGTCTACATTTTCATTTCTCCAAGTGAGAGTTGAGACAGTCCACAAAATCTTAAATTTTGAGGAATTGAATTCCCAATATAAGTGAAGCATAAATTTTCAAATATAATGTGGAATCTCTTTTTCTTTCTAAGAATATGCAATCTTGTAAATAATTGAGATGAAATTCGAAAAAAATTTCATCCACCAAAATAACTTTTACTTCGAGACAAATAGTTGAAGAACAAGAAATATATCATGTAATGCCAAACTTTTATTTGATATTTCAGCATCTTGTATATTTTGAATTTTGTATTTACATGTTTTGAAAATCCTTTAACTATTTTCTAAGTGCAAAATGAAATAAGTTTTAGCATAATCACCATGCTCTACATATGATTAGATCTAGCCCTTCAACTAACAGACTCCAATAAATTGTCCATAGGAAAATAGGAAAACATTCGGAGATAGTATCCTTTGTAGACGAAAATCTGCGATTTTAATGCAATATATTTGCAGAAAAATTTCAATTCTATGCAAAAGAAAACCGAAAATAGAATGACAAAGAAAATTCAAACAAATTCTAATCATAAGTAGGAGAAGAAATTAAATTATGGAAGAAGGAAGATTCCATGAATACCTGAAGATGGCTGGCAATGTTATGGCGAGTGAGACAGTCAATCCCCATAAGCTCCAAAATCCTTGAAGGGACAGCCTTATCCACACCCAGTTGCTCCACTGCTTGCACAAATCGCCTGTGTAGCTCTGGTGTCCAATCCACCTACACGCAGTTCAAGAAAACTTTTCATCTTTTCTTGGAATAAGTTAAATTTGGTATATATAAAAAACCACAAAACTTCGTTCATGACTCGCAATAAGGCACTTTAAGCACAATATTGGAGCAAGTAAATGATCGATATTCAAGTTTCATTGCTATCCAATTATAAAAGTTGTACATGTGTTGCCCTAAAAAATGAATCCACCTGATTCTCGTGAGGGTTTTTTCACATGGAATTTGTGAAAAACCATAAATATGAAAGAGGTTGATATGTATACAGTCTTATGGATAAATTCCTTTTTGCATTTGATGCAAAAAGTGCCTCTAATAAATGAACACATGAAACCCAACCCTAAAATTGTTGGATATAGTATTCTTAATTACCTTGACTTTCCTCTTCCCCGGTTGATTTTTCGATTGCGCTGATGATTTTCTTCCTTTATCAGCTTCCTTGTTAGATTGATTAACTGCAGCAGATTCTTCTCTTTTACTCACAGTTTCCTTTCCAAGGATCAAGTTCGACACCGAACTAATATCCAAGGCTGCTTTTTCTTCCCGACCCTTGTCTACTTTCTCAACTGATACTGATACAGGAGTTGATGAGTTAATCTCCGATTCTTCACCACTGCTAATTGAGAATTCAGCAAGAATTTCAGGGTCCATCTCCAAATCTGGCAACACATCTCCATCGTTGATCCCAACAAAAATATCATCAAAATCAATACTGTCAAGCAAATTCCCACTAGAAAAATCAGGGAACTCATCACCTCCCATTGAGAAAGTCTCCATCTCACTTTCCCTTTCATTGTTGGTGTTCCTCAAAGGCGATATGGCAAGCATTAATCCAATGTTTGATAGAGCTCAATATTATATAGTATATATATACTATATAAACTAAAAGTATTCAATTCCTTTGCATGCAGAGTTGCAGTTACTTTCCTTCCCGCTGGCAAACTTTTTCCCTTCGTTCCGATTAAAAGATGGACAATAAGTGTAAAATTTGGTAATATGATTCTTGTCGCTGTTTTTTCAGTGAAAGAAAACGGATCTCCACCACAACTTGTACTGAGGTCTGTCAAGATGTTTTTATGTTCTTGTCTTGGCTTGTTATATATATAATATAGGTTTGTGGATACCCTTTTTTTGAACTCTAAAAAAATCTTAACGGGCTTGCTCGTGAGTTGTATTAAATTTTTTTTTTTTTTTGAAGAGAGAGAAAGAGGGATCAACTTGACATTATCAGATAGTAGGGTATGAATTGGATTGATATGTATGTATCAACTAATGTATATCTGTTGTACAGTAAAAAGAAAAGGATATTATCATGCAGTTGAACTTCGTATGAATGATTGATTTCTTCATCACGAGTCATGTGCTTCCATTAATGACGGAAGAAACTATTGAGAAATGGGAAATCGTTGCAAATTGCGGGCGATGAAGAAATAGAAATAAATTAGTTTAACACGTATTTATTAACTTTTGAACCCCTGTTTGATACACAATTTTTCAAAATTCATTTTCAACCACACATTTTTTAATAAAATAATATTTTCCATTACATCAATAATTTTCTTACTTTTTAACCACATATTTCTCATCATATTACTGTTCAAAATATATTATTTCCTCAGTAATATCCATCAAGCACACCAGTAAGAGAAGTCATTTTGTGAGCCACTTCATTCTCTTCATGAGGCTTAAAGAGACATGTCCGATATGTATAATATGTGATCGATGTCAATTATATACTTCCTGAGAAATTGTTAATGAATAATTGATTTTTTATTTCCTTTAATTAACCAATTTAAGGTGACATGTTTTGCTAATGACAAAAGAGAAGATAATATAATAAAAGGAAAACTTATCCTATTTGAAGACGTGAAGTACAATAAGTAAAAAAAAAAAAAAAACTACACTTCGTACATTCTGATCATACTCCTCATCATCGTACGCTGAGGGTAGTATCTCTTCGGACCATGTTCAATCTCGAATTCGTTGTTGGATAGAGTCATAGAGATCTTGTAAATTTATTACATAATCCTAAACACGAGTAATTATTTCTTGATAATGTTGAGTCCCATAAAATTAGATGTTTATTCCCAAAAAATAGATTATAACCCCTACACACGAATGGATTCGTTTTGGAAGCTAATCCTACAAGGAAAATGATGTTCGACTTATGAAGAATGATTAAGTCAATTTTTCTTAATTATACGTTTTTCGTTTACAATGAGTACCAGAGAAATGAATTCTATAAGAACAGATGAGTTTTATGCTAATATAAAATGAAAAATGGGTTTTATACTTATTTTCAATGATTTTGATTTTCTAATTTAATTGTGAAATATATGGAACCATTGCTACCCTTAATTGAATGCCACCATTTTCTTTTCCCCCCTATAGTTTCGTCAGTAAATAATATATTTTTCATTTTTAAGTAAATGAAATATAATGATGGAGCATAGTTGAGTTTCTAACTAGAGAGATGCTATGTTTGAACATTACAGAAATTTTTTTAAAGAGCGTTTACAGACAACACACATAGTGGGGTCCGCTTAATTTTTTTAATACAAGTGGGGCCCGCCCCTTGTGAGGGATCTGTGAGACCCCTGTGAATAAATCCTCTGTACATGGGGATTTATTCTGCTATGTTTACACACAGATTTGCCAAATGGAGTTACAACCTTGTCAGATGACGACGTTTCTTCAGCCATGTACACTGCCATGGCAAAGTCTCTTTTACAAGGGGTTTATTCCTTCTAATTAATTAATATGTGATTTCTGTAATTAGAATGTTCATTAATTGTGTTTTGGGTCCCATTAAATGATTTAGGAAAATGTATATTATAATATATGATCGAGATTTTTTAGAACGAAAATAGGCAAGTCTCCGATTACAAGTCAAAAATGTGAATGAAAATAATAATTAAAATAGCCGAAAGGCAATTAAAATGTGTTGAGAAATGGTTAATCATCAATTATTTCTTTATAATGTTGTGTCCCACAAATAATTAGATGATTAATTACAAGAAACGAGATATTTGGCGAAAATTTTCCTTTTTCAATAGGAGAATGGATTCGTTTTGGATACAAATCTACAAGGAAAATGATGTTCAACTTGTGGAGAATACTGATTAATTGATATTTCTTAACCACATATTTTTTCATCACATCACATCATATCATAAAATGCATTTTCTTCTCAATTACGTGCATTAAACACCCTCGTAATAAAAAAAATGCCCACCCAAACTAGAAGTTACTGTATTAGAATTTTTATTGAAATATGACAAAACTTTTCTTGATATGATTAGAATGTCTCCATCTTCCGCAGCTTGTTTTGAAAAAGGATTTGAGGACTGTAATTTCATAAATAGTGACTTTAATCTTATCTTTTCTAATAATTCATTTCCATTGACTTTAATTTTGTTATTCATCCATCATTCTGCACCAATGATCTTATTATTTTTTTTTTTTTATAATCGTGGATGTTCGGATCAACTTGTCCGCACCTCGACTAATCTCACATGGCTCTGAAGTTTACAGTAGGGTAGTCACCTTAGTGGTCCTGAGGGGACTCGAATTGGTGACCATTAGGGAGCAAACACAAGACCTAACCAATTGAGCTACCTCTCAGGGTTACACCAATGATTTTATCTTATCAAGTTTTCTCGATTTAAAACATTTTTTTTAGCTTAAAAAGTTTGGTTAATTTAATTAACAAATAACTTTTTGTTGGTTGATGTTGGAAATTATAAGTAAATTATTTCTTTTAAAAGTAAGTTAGGGGTTAGTTCCAAGCATGCACTTTTTATTTAATCTTCAATCTCGACAAATTACTTAAGAAAAATTCGAAAAACATATATTATTGTACAATAGAACATTTACTAGTAACAAATCCATAGGATGACAACAAGCGGGAGGGGCCAGGCAACCCTCCCCATCCCCTATCCTGCCGGGGTTTTTGGGAGATGGGATTAGATCGAGATTAAAACATCCCTATTTTTCATCCTGTTTTCCTATTTACTTACTAATTTTTTAGAAATTATTGATACTACCTTCTAGATACAATTTGGATTATAAAATAAAAATAAAATTTAAGAGTCAGGCAGGTCATTTTTCCCATCTTGTCCTAATTATTCCTTATTAACCAGGAATCCATGGTCCATTCTGAACGGATAATGCGAGATAGAGCATTTTGCTATCCCACAAATCGTGATTATACATGCTACGTGACTAATGCCAGCAACAAAATGGAAGAAATTGTCTCGTGGGATTAGTCGAGGTGCGCGCAAACTGACCCGAACATCCACGATTATAAAAAAAAAAAATGGAAGAAAATGTAGCAATAGCTAACTTCGCTACACTTATAGGAGGTTCACAGAATTCATATAGAGGAGTCCTTGACAATTTCTGGTTGAAGATGGCACAAAAAAATAAATAAAATAAAAATAAACCACACAGGTGGCGCAACCTGTAAAAATCTGTGAAGAAAACCCCAGTATACTTAGGGTGTGTCTGATTGTCAATATTTTTCATGAAAAATGTGTTTTTTTTTTCACCCAATGTTCTACTTTTGTGCTGTTTGATTGTCAATTTTTTCACGAAAAATGTTTTTCTACTTTTGGTCATATAACCATATTTTTCTTGAAAATAAGGAAAATATTTTTTTTAAGGAGATGTGATTTTTATTTTTCAGGTAATTCACTTGCTCTCTCTCATCTATCCCCTCTCTATTATCCACTTACCAATAAAAAAAATAACAAATATAATATTTTCTACGTAGAAAATTAAATCAATCAAACACATTTAATTAATAATTTTTATACAAATAAGTACTAGACAATTCAATTGTCTAGAATTTATTTTCATACTCGCAATCAAACACATCATTAATATTTTTCCAATAACTATTAGGCAGTTGCTACGAACAAAGAATTTCAATCACAACACAGCCACAACCTTGGACCCTTCACATTTTAGAAGTTACAAGAAAAGTACCCGCACAAGATGAGTCAGTTAGCAAATTGATAAATTTAAAAATCGTCAGATCAACTTTTCATTTTCTCTATGAAATTTTAAATTCTAAAATTAAATTGTAGATGTACTTATCTATAAATAAAAAATAAGTCATGATGTAATTCTTTCCATATGGAATCAGAGCTCCTCAACTAGCTAGCATCAATGTTATCAATTAAATAATCCTTTCTAAGTCTGGACTCGCGTAAAGGGTTCAAGCTATCAATCAAAATGACTCAAAACCTTCGGGTGTAGTACAATGCATTCAGCGAAGATTGAATATTGACTATATGGACATGATTTCGTGTGTTGGATGCAATTACATTTTGATACAATATTGGCTTAGCGACGAATGGATGCTCTCTCTCTCTCTCTCTCTTAATGATACATTAATGACATATCCCTATTTATGAGAAAAATTAGGGCAAAAATAAAATTACAAGTATAAAATTCCTAAACTATTCTTAATAAGATCGATCCACGCACTGATTTGTATATCGACAATCATTACGTTCCACAATTTAACAAAAGCAACCACTTTAATGAATAACGAAGAAATTAATTCATTTTCATAGTACAATTAGCCAAATTTAAAGTGTAAACAAGTAAATATTAAGTTCCCTACACAAGTTTTTACCATTGTGTTTAATCTTTCTCATCATTTCATGTAAGTTGAACATCATCATTCTATAGATTTAGTTTTAAAAAAAAAAAAAAGAATCATTGTTCCAATATAAAAGTAACTTTTTACCAAATCTCTCATATATACGTGGGTTTATAATTTAAGTTAATGCATTATAAAAAAGAGGTTACTTCATTAAGATAATTATAAACGATAAATATCACAGTTGGCTTTCTTATTAAGGGATACAAACAATAGAGATGATTCACTTTTATATTAAAATGGCGGCTTACCAAAAAATTGCAAAAGTGGGAAGAAGGTGAGAATGACATCAAGTCGTCTTGTCTTTTATGTTTCACTCATTAATCAAATCCACTTATAGGGCATGATCAAAATAATACACTCCCTTTCATAGAAATAAATTAAATCTTATTATTTATTCAATAATAATCTAAATGTTTATCTTATTATAGAAAAGTCCTAATACTTTTGATTACATAACGCAACATCAATTATTTTCATTGACACGTTTTTCACAAAAAAAAATATATATATAAAAATTCTCCAGGGAAGGGCAATAAATACACTTTGTATCAATAAGGAATCGAGTGTACAACAAGTACTGAGACTCGTGTCCTAGAGAAGGTTGCAGTTTCCTCGAGCTAGATGAATTGAAGTTGAGGGGAACACACATCAAAAAGTGCGTCAACAAAGTTTTGGTCACCTTCCCTACATGCAAATATTGTCACATGCTCACTCGAACATTCCGTTAGAAGGCAAAAATCGCCGGTCGGAAAAAGATCCAACGACCGTTTGCACTTTGACAATCAAGTCAATGACCGGATGAGAGATAATATGAGTGCAAAAGACAGGATAAGAGAATTTGGATTAAAATTAACATACCTTATATGGAATAGATTCATATATATATAGAGACTGGATATGAGTCTAGTGGGTCAATGAATTCCAAGTCTAAGACGAGATTATTTAATTAAACAGGTACAATCAATTGAATAGTCAATGCCACGTCAATATATATGAAATCGCCTCCGTCTGAATATGCTACGTAATTTACAAGGTCAATGAATTCCAAGCCTAAGACGAGATTGTTTAATTAAACAGGTCGAATCAATTGAATGGTCGATGTCACGTCGACATATATGAAATCATCTCCGTCTGAACATGCTACGTAATTTATAAGTGTAACAATACGTATGTATACACTTGGACCACTTCAATGTTTACTCTTCTTTTAGCCTTCTAACTTGTACAATGTCACAATCACATCCCCACATGCCTTATCATCACACACTTTTCAAGTTAACATTTTTTCATTAATTTTTGAGAATTATTTTTGTGCTTTGCTAAATGGACGAAATACATCTTGATACAAGAATTAATATGATATTTTTAGCTCTGGTATTTAATCAAGATGTTGTCTAACTAGATAAGACTTGGACAAAGCTCTATTGCTCTTTTGATTTGACTGTTTCAAATTTTGAGCGACTTTTTGTTTTCTTTGACCCTTTTATTTATATATATATATTTACATTTTTATTAAGAAAAATGTTAAGTGTACGTACATGTACATAAGTGTGTTTGTGAGCCCCATACCATATGAGGGTTATGTACACACTTGTGTAAATGTATTATGTACACCAAACAAAGTCTTTTTTATTAATGTGTTAGAAAATTGGTGAGGTTGAAACCAATTTCTTTCTAAAATGAATCTAATACTTCATCTCTTGCTTTAGGCCCGCTTTGCACTTTCTACCTTAACAACAAATTTAGAGTCTGTTTGGTAGAGTTTAAAAGTCGATTAAAATTGAAAATATAGTCATTATTGGATTTCACTTGTCTAATAAAAGTCAACAATAACGACTAATTTTTCAATTTTAATCCGATTTTAATCTCTATCAAATACACTCTTAAATGGAACCTATATTCTGGATCACATTTTTCAATTGAGTAGGTAAATTGATAAGAGAGAAAATTGAATGAACAAATATAAGCTGCAAAAGAATTGTTGCCAAAAACGAAAGGCAAAATAATTTCAAACTAATCTTTGCTTTTAATTTTTCAATAGTAATATGAGTTTGACTTCCACCCGTCAAGACAAGAAAAAAATGCTAAAGCGACTTTAATTTAAGGGTTCTTTTATGCACTACTTTTTTTGTAGAATAATATCTAAGAGAAGATATGTGCTTGAGCAAAGGGGAAAATATAAAATGAAAAGTTAGTATGTACCAACAGCGCACTTTCAACTATGCATTTGATATAAATTAATTATGAGAAAAATTGGAGTTGGAGACCACTCAATGACATACTAAACCAAAACAATATCTATCCACATATGTTAGATTTTTATTGATCTAATTTTTGTCTGATACTCCAAAAGACCATTCATTCATTTATTTGGCACATGAGTTTAGAAACCTTTGAACTACTAGCATTTTAAAGGCTTATCTAGGGATGACAAAATAGTTGATCGGTTCGAAGGGTTCGGACTCGGTCCTGAAAAAGCTCGAGCAAGGTCGAATCGTGGCCCGGCCCGTGAGCCTTAAAAAAAACTTACCATCCACTTTTTTTTTTTTAATTTTTATTTTTATTTCAGATATAATTTTTGTATATGTTAATATTTAGTTATTGTTTATAATACTTATAAATTGCACAAATTTCAAATTCTTTAAAAAAATTAGATTTGTCACGAATTTTTAAAAAAAAAAGCCGAGTCAGCTCGCTAAGATTCAAGCCGAAATCTTTGGTCGAGCCTAATTTTTTTGGCCGAGCCTTTGCTCGCTCGACTCGGGCCAAAAAAAGCTCGAAATATTTTTACTAGAGTCGAGCCCGAGCAAAAAGTTTCGGATCGCGGCTCGACTTGTTGACACTCATAGGCTCATCTGTAAATAAGAAAAGTATTTTATTGAAAATTATTAAATTGTTTCATCTAAAAGTTAAATATTAAAAAAGGAATTTACTATTAAACATTAAAAAAAGAAAGATTCAATTAACAATCCTTAAGTCTTTTATTACTTGATGTTGTATCATCTAAAAGTTTAAATAATTGCAAAAGAATAATTCATTTACTTACCTATTATCTTCAAGGTGAAGAAAAAGAAAATATGATAAGTAAGATCTATGTGTTCAACAGTGTATCAGTTATGGTGATTTTACCTCGCTCAGTATTGGTGTAAATGTATTTTTATAGTGTATGATCTTATTATTAGAGGTTTTTGGGATCACTTTTCTACACAGACTTAGTGTCGTGTATCAGGGTGCTTAGCCTTTTTTATTAGCTCTATGCATATGATCAGAATTTTAAAATTATTAGATTCTGAGTACATTTGGGGTGTGTCTACCGTTGGGCATAAAAAATGCTACCGTTGTAGTCAAATCACCCGGTCCCACTTCCTTGAAGACTTTCACGTGTTGTACAAATTTTAAACAATAAAAAGACTATTTTATCCTCATCACATGTGCAAGATTCTCTCACCTACCTACTGCAAGGGGGTAAAATTGGGAAATGGGTGTAAATGTGCTGATTACCTACTGCAAACATGTCAGATTTTGCCAATTAAAAAATGCCACATCGGTAGCATTTTTGATGCCCAACGGTCTAAATTATAATGTTCACCCAGACACACCCTTAATATATACATCAAGATTAATCCAATGTTCTAAAAAACGTAAAGCGTTGCGTAGTGTCAATACCGAGAATCAAGAATTACAAAATTAAGCGTGTCAATGCGAAGAATAAGCGTCATAATGCGTTTCGTATTTTTAATATTATTTTAATTATTTTTAAGACATTAAATATATTTTTATATAAAAAAAAATTAAGGAAAAAAAAAGGGGATAAAAATTAGATTTGTCACGAATTTAAAAAAATAAAAAAAAAAAGTCGAGTCGGCTCGGCTCGCTAAGACTCAAACCGAAATCTTTGGTCGAGCCTCAAGCCAAAAAAAGCTCGAAATAGTTTTACTAGAGTCGAGCCCGAGCAAAAAGTTTCGGCTCGCGGCTCGACTTGTTGACACTCATAGGCTCATCTGTAAATAAGAAAAGTATTTTATTGAAAATTATTAAATCGTTTTGTCTAAAAGTTAAATATTAAAAAAGAAATTTACTATTAAACATTAAAAAAGAAAGATTCAATTAACAATCCTTGAAGTCTTTTATTACTAGATGTTGTATCATCTAAAAGTTTAAATAATTACAAAAGAATAATTCATTTACTTACCTATTATCTTCAAGGTGAAGAAAAATAAAATATGATATGTAAGATCTATGTGTTCAACAGTGTATCAGTTATGGTGATTTTACCTCGCTCAATATTGGTGTGAATGTACTTTTATAGTGTATGATCTTATTATTAGAGGTTTTTGGGATCGCTTTCCTACACAGACTTAGTGTCGTGTATCAGGGTGCTTAGCCTTTTTTATTAGCTCTATGCGTATGATCAGAATTTTAAAATTATTAGATTCTGAATACATTTGATATTTACATCAAGATTAATCAATACATGTGTACAGTTATTGAAGGATATATCTTTTTTTTGTGTGTTTGTGTGTCTTTTTTTTGTTTTTTTTGCTGCTTATTCATTTTATATAATAAAGATTTGAGCTTATATGAGATGACATTTTTACTCAAATTTTCATTGACATTAGAATTAATTTTAATTCTTTATACTTCACATTTGCTTCATTGTAATCAAGGGTTTTATGATTCCAATTGTAATTATCAGGTTTTAGAATTTTTTATGTTGTAATAATATAAATCAGGTATTTTCAATAAATATATATAAACTGAAAAGGTATAAATATTTGCGAAATTTTCATTGATTGGACTACAAGCTTATATATTTTGTCACACCTTCTTATCATATATCAGCCGAGTTGAGCATCTTTTGAAGTCTATCGATCCGTCAAACCGAGCCACGTGAAACAGTTTGTGTGACACATATTTAGACCATGTAGTCTTAATTTTTTGGTCCTCAATTTATATTATGTTTGGAAAATTTATTACTTTTCAAGTTGTTTTAGTCAATAGTACGCGAGAAACTCAAAGTTAGCCTCTGTGGTGGATACGGTTGGCATCCATCGTCGATGCACGTCGCATTATGAGTCTACTAGGGTAAATTTGGATGGGAAGTGTCAATTTAAATCATAATTACCTTATTAAAAATAATCTTCATTTAGTTCAATTTTCTTCTTGTAAAGGCAATATCAAAATGGGCGAATTCCTCCCATTTGGTCAAGTTGATCAATTTATACAAAACAAAAAGTTGAAGAAGATTTCAAATACTGTTACTGTCCAACACCTTGACAAACAAATAACTTTCTTTAACAAAATAAACGTAGTAAAGAAAGGTATACAAGCGTAAAATATTCAAAGACTTGTAAACGGAAAATGAAATGAAGTCTAAACTTTCAGCCATGCATCGAATGAAAGTTCTAGGAAAGAAACAAAGGTTAAAGAAAGTATACGGGTGGCAATTGAGCCAAGTGGCTCGTCCGCTAGGCTTGGCCTAAAGATAAACAAATAAAAAAATATGGTCTTGTGGACGAGCTCGGTTCGGCCCATGAGCTCAACTCGTCTCTTAGACGAGCTGGCTTGTGAGTTTATGGGCAGTGTCCGCTCAGCTTATTGACACCCCTAGAAAGAATAACTTAAAAACTCACATTTTAACTAAAGGAAGAAGATCATTGATTAAAAAGACTTTTTTCACTTTTTGAATTTAGCTCATCCTTTGCTAAAAATTCGTTCTTGATACAAAAACAATGGCGGTTCACATAGACCTTTCGAGTGGCCCTTTAGACAAAGACTAATCAAAACGTGTCCATATCGTATATGGGACTCATTGCACATGAACTTACTATACAAAGGTAATGTTTTGTCATGTTTTTACCAAATTTCTGCACAATAGTATTCAAATAAGCATAAAAAAATAAAATATTATGCTGAATCCATCACATTATATTCTGTAAAATAAAGAATGAGGACCACTTTTTTCTTTTTCTCGTTTTAGCTCAAACTTATGAAACAAACATCCACAGTCTGAAACATGGATGCAGTTATCTTATGACATAAATCAACAACAAGAACAATTATTATTATCTCAAGGCCCCATTTTGTCTCATGCATTTCTCAATAATGTCCAGCAATAAAGACAATTGTGTCTTCTTTTTAAAGTAGTAACAAATGTGTCATTTGAATCAAGATGGCTGCCAAAATGTTTCTTTCATGGTCCCAAAATCCATATTGATATATATAAATGAATCCCCACCATTTACCTGGATAAATTCTTGGCCATATTTTCAAACTTAATTACTGCATAGAAATAGATCCTACTCTTACAAAGTATTCATATTAAGTATATAGACGAGTTGAGATCTACCGTTCATTTATGCTATCCAATTTGCTTTGCACCTAATTTATAAATTGACATATCATGAAAAATTAAAATTAAGGTTGGAAAATTAAAATTTATGACAAATTTAATTTTATATGATGCGCCATTTGCAATTTGATGGACAACAAATTATAAAGGAAAAATGGACAACAGATCTCAACTCGTATATACACACCACTTAGTACGCGCACTAATACATGTAACATGCTCCATGCACTCCTTGTCATATTCTTAGATCCGTCACTGATTGATTGGAAGTTAAATTTTTTTTTTTTT